>OY987218.1:25934422-26189075 GCA_963920805.1 Primula vulgaris | reverse complement strand
TTATGTGACTGCGTGGGAAAACTTATTTCATGAGACATTGTGTTTTTTTGTTGACGTAAGCACCTTTGTTACATTTAACAAACTGACCTCAAGGGTTATCTGAATATATATTTATCCCTTTTTAAAAAGTTTTTTTTAGTATAAATCGATGCATATGTTCAGGTCTATGATGTCAAAGCAAGGGTTAAAGTCTTTGTTCCCAATGGAGGATATTGCAGTGATGGGGCTTTGGGAGTTGTTACCTCATCTAAATAAGTTCAGAGTGAGTAGTGCATTTTATTTATGTACAATTACACTTATATTTGTTACATTCTTCTAAACTTTCATCTTAGTTTCTGAGACAAGGTTTTGGGTAAAGTGTTACTAGTTGTAGCTGCTAACTTCTAAGGATTGCTTAAGAATTTTCTATGTTTACTGTTTGAAGTTCTTACATGTTTTATTATAGCCCTTTCTTTCCTGCTGTGGGGGAGTTTTTCCAAATTAGAGAAACTGAAATTAACTGCCTGTCTTCTCTGCTTATGTTTTGCAGTTTATTCTTCACCTTTTGCTTTAAGTTGTTGATTATCAGCAGCAGATCCAAAATAATTTTTTGGGACTGCCAATAACAAATGTTAATTTTGTAAGGGTTACAAATTACATTGTTTAGAAAAAGAATCTATAGAAAAATCAGTATTTTAAAAAAATTTGTGGGATTGTGGTTGCAACCCTTTGTTTCCATGTAGCTCCATCACTGTTGATCACTCAAGGCACCTTATTAATTTTCAGCATTTCTTATGTACTCTGGTTTTTTCTACCATGTATGTGCCTCTTTTCATCATAAATATTGAATTATTTTTATCTTCTCTTATTTTTGTTTAAATCCCTTGGTTTCACCAAAAAAATTTCCTGATAAATAAGATCAAATATCTTTAACCCTTATTCAGGCTTTGATCTTTAGAATGGCAGATTAAGTTAAAGGAAACAACACAGGCCGCAGTTTCATTCCAACCCCATGCTGTGGTTACAGTGGACTCAAAGGGCTTCTCATTTCGCTTCCTAAAGCAGCTGCGCGGTAATTATTTGAAGCTTTTTTGGTCACAACTCATATTAATAATTATAAACTACCTTTCTTGAGAGTGCAGAAAAAGTACGCTTAAAAATTGATCTGTTCTGATGTGTTCCGTGTTTCCGTTTAGAGTCAGAAAGGAATAGTTTTTGTTTAGGACAACCAAACAATTCAGCTATATAAAATGCGAAGTTATTGGTCAGTTGGACAGACTTGTAATCACTGCAAACACTACACAGAAGCAAATTTATTAGCTTGCGACATAAGATCTAAGTTACATTTATTTGTGATCTCTGGTTTTTTAATTTCGACTTTTGAGCATAATGAAATTAATAAACCATGTTATACTGATTTTCTTTCAAAGATTAAGATACAAGGTTCGACTATCCTTTGGAAGTCTTTTCGTTGTGGACTTGATTCTTTATGACTAACATTATGTAAGCGCTTTTGTTTCAGCAATCTATGGCCACCAAAGGTTGGTTGGGCCCCAACACTTCCATTATGTTGCACCGTCTTTTTGGGCATGGAAAGGAGGACAAGAGAGACTCAGAGGACTATCCGAGTTTGTTGACCATATACTATGTATACTTCCATTTGAAGGAGAAATTTGTCGATCAAATGGTTTGGCCGCAACTTTTGTTGGACATCCTTCACTTGAAGATTTGTTGGACTTGAGTATGGTAACCACTAATTTGATTTTTGTGCTGAACTAATATAGTAGAAGTTATATTAATTTTAGTCTCTTTAACTTCAAAGTAAACCACAAGTAATAGTGCATGAGATAATAATACAATGTGCATCCGCTAACACCTTAAGCTTTCAGATGAGATGGTCGTACCCATTTAAATTACAAGTGCTAGAATGTTTTGAAAAATAGCATAACCAACTGGTTTAGCTCAATTTTATCTTACCTATAATTATTGGTTGGAATAATTACTTCTGGAACAATTTCTTTTCAGGGTAAAGAAAACATAGGAATTGGGGGGACGATACCGGGAAATGCAGAAGAATTTCGTAGTCAATATAGTATACCTTCAGGTATGGTACTGAGCTCTTGCATGTTTACATATTTTTAGTTTTACAAGAAGTTAGTCTGAAACAAGTTTTGAGTTTTCTTAGATGTGATTATTTAGTCATTCACATTCTATTCAGGTACGACTGTGGTTAGCTTGCTTCCTGGAAGCAGATTACAAGAGGTGACTCGCATGCTTCCTATATTTTTAAATACCGTGAAGCTGTTACAAGAATACTACTCAGAGTTAACAGTTGCAGTTCATGTGGCGCCTAATAAGCATGTAGAAGACTACATTAGCAAAGAAGTTCGCAATTCGTCTTTACACCTCCTTTCCGTGCCGGGAGGATCTCCTTGCTTGAAATACAATGCTTTGCGTGTAAGGACTTTCAACTCATATTTTCCCAGTTCCTATAAATAATAGAAGTTTGTAAAGAGTCGAGTAATCTGTGTGCATATGATCAACTGTTGCTTTTTAGTTTCTATTTTTCCATGTATCTGCCAACTGGGGTTTTAGCTCCATTTGATCTCAAAGTTAATTTCTTTTTTACTGAGTTCCTTTTTTTACAGAAGTTGAGATTCTACTACAGTAGTGAACTAATAAAATATCATCAAACGAAACCAGTAGTTTTTTTTTTAATTAAACGTGGGAGACCCACTATTTCATTAATATGGAGTTTTAATTGGCCTACGACCTTATTACAGCACAAAACAAAACAGAAATACGAAAACAGGGAAAAATTAAAAACTAAGTGACCAATTGAAAAACAATAAAAACTCAAGTCCTTCTCTGGAATTAGACCAAAATTTCACCTCTTTATCATCCGTCTCTTCTCCATATCTGTGATTAAACACCATTGATGCTAGAAACAGGGCTTTTCAATTCCATAATGGATTTTAAGAAAATTTGATTATCTTGAAGACCTTCGTTACCAATTCTCTAAGAAATAAATAAGTACTTAACGTAGATACATTCTTCTAGTATGATTTCGTTCGTTTCCATTTCTCTTATTTACTTAGCAACTGCCATAGTCTTCATAATCATGTGGATCATAATAACTGTTGTTTGACCTTGCTTTGCTTCTGGTGTTATAACGATGAGCTTTTACTTTCCTTTCTTCTTTTGAAATTTTAATTCCTTTCCATATTTTGGCTTGTTTTCTCTTTTTCTCTTCTTCTTCATCAACCTCTGTTTCCCAATTAGATGAGTATAGATCAACTACCAATTCCCTTTCGTTTATATCTATTTGTTTCTAACGAAACCAGTAGTTACACATACATTCTCAGTATTAAAGAGCCATACAGAGAAGTTAATCCGTCACTTGTTCTCTAATTCGTTGTTTACCCAATCTTTGAATGTATACATATTGGACTAGTTGTAGGCTTTTCTAAGAAGCACATTACTTAAGATCTAATAATTTCCGTTGTACCAAAAAAAGAAGAAGGTAAGATCTAATGCTAGAGTGAAGAAGATGAATCTGAAGACAAATTATAGGGGTTCTCAATCAAATTTGCGTCTCATATTTTAGGATCTTCCTAGTCGTACTAGTGTGGGTTTTGCTTTGTTTTTGCTGTTCTTATTATATGTTTTCTCGCAATGCAGGCCAGCAAGGCTGCATTATGCACGTCTGGCACAGTGGCTGTGGAGATGCAGCTTTCACGTTTGCCTTGCATTGTTGCTTATCGAGCTCATTTTCTCACGGAGTTGGTTATACAGTACAAGGCAAAAGTACCTTACATATCACTCCCCAATATTCTTCTGGACTCACCTGTAATTCCAGAAGCTCTTTTCCAAGCATGCAGGCCACTAAATCTGTTACCGTTGCTCAAGTAAGTTATTACTTTCTTCATCTAAAATTTATTCTCTCTTTGTTGTCTTTTGTTTCTAAAGTTTAGATGAAGTAAATTTGTAAAAATTTTGCAAAGTGGTTAGAGATTATCGTATTCTAGGGTAGAGATCTCTCCCAAGTTTCTGCTTTCGTCTTTTTTTTTTACCATAAAGAATGATGCATAACAGCATGTTACCTCATATGAACCATGTTGTAAGTATAACTAACTGAGCTAAAAACACCAACTTTACATTCTTTTGCTTTTACAGTTACCCACACCTTCATATTTTTATCCTTTTTTCAATTTTCAGAGTCAATGGTGAGTATATTGGTCTGTTGAAATGTAGTTCTTCTTTGTAATATAAGGTCCCTTTTATTGCAGAGGAATAATAGAGAAAGAAGTTCTTCGAAATGAACAAGTTGCTGCTGTTGACAAGGTTATTGAATTGCTAAGTCCGTCAGAGAAAACCTTATGCAATCAGATAGATCGAGATCCCAATCATGTGTTGCCTGATTATACACCAAGTATGATTGCCGCTTTTCGTATTCTATATTCTGTAAAATCAGAATGATTATGTATCTGTTGCACAACCAATCATTAACCTTTTAGAAGCCTACTTCATAACCAGCTTATACTTTGAAGATTTTTCTGTGTAAATAGTCATGTCATTTCTCTAATTGTTATACATGACAAAGTCATTAAGTCTGCGACTATGAACGTACTAATTATAACTGTAGAAACAATATTGGCAACATCATTTTTTTTTTAATAAAAAGAACAATTAGCTTAAATTTTGGACATTTCTGTAATCCCATTTATGATGGTAGCTGTATGAACGTATCAATTAGAAAGTTAATGGGAAACATTAGTGCATTTACATGTGTACGTATAAGGGTCCTATACAAACTAGTAATTAACTAACTAAATATATCCTACTAATTAATGTATTTCTGATTACTATAGTCTGCTGCAACTATTCATGAATAGATCTACAAAGAAGAAACTTATCCGTCACTAAATTTAAGATCTGAATCCTAATTGTTAACCTTTAGCCTTGTTAGATCTGTATAATCTCAACCCCTAACCACCACAAGCTCTTGAAAACCTCTCATCAAAAACTGTGCCAGGCTCCAATCGGTGAAGGGCACTATGAAATTTGGAATTTCATGATCACCATCAAGCTCTGAAGTGTTCGGCAACGGTTATGAAATCTCCACTATTTATTGCTTTCCAGATTAGCTGCACATTTAAGATTTTAGAGCAACTGTATTGGACTAAATATCTCAACATTTATTGTCACTTGTTAGCTATGGGATGATGTTTTGGTCACATTAGACTTGATAACACGCTTATTAAATATCATGTTGACAATCACATGTTAAGTTTTGTGCTAAAATTAGCAATCACACTAATGAGTGAGGTGGTAATCATTTTATCATTTCATTTTATTTTTAATTGTTTAATAATCTTACATCACACTTATATGATTAACCGGTACCAATATATTAATAAAATATACTATTGCTAGCCAAAACTAGTTATTCCAATGTAAATAAAAAATGCAAGTTAAATTTAGCTTGTATAAATGTAAGTTGGTGTGTTTTTTTGGTAATAGTTAGTTAGCAAAACTTATTAAGTGCAATATGGATGCTCGCAGGGTTGTTGAGACAATTATGTATGATTATGCCCAAAAAAATAATCCTCCTCCAAGCGATGTAGAATTTTTAATTCCATTTCTATCATTTAATTTTGATCGATAGCTTAATATTCTGGATTCAAAATTAGCCTTGAATTAATGTATATCTCACCGTAATTGAAGCTAATGTTCACAGATATCTCGATATTGGGTTTAATTTTCTTATAATAAATTAAATAAAATTTGGATATGTTTTTGTTCTTCTCTTTTTTGTTGTTGTGAGCATTAAACTATGAAAGGTTAATGGGCTTAATAATGCATCCAAGGAAATAAAAGGTCGGCTTCCACGATTTCATCTTAATATCATAATAGCTTATCTTATATAGTAATGATTTCATTCAGGTCCTACTTACTTTTCTTTTTTATTATATATAAAGATTTAATAAAAATTCTAATAGAATAGAATATCATTAGTGTCTGTGTTGCAATGCGAAACTAAATGGTTTGAATGAAGATAAATAATAAGAATTTGAAAGTTGTACACCTCATTTTCTTGGGATTGTAGTTCAATCGGTCAGAGCACCGCCCTGTGAAGGCGGAAGCTGCGGGTTCGAGCCCCGTCAATCCCGACTAAAAAAAAAAAATTATGTGAAAAAGGGATCTCACTCCTGCTGCTACAACTCTATATCTTGGAAAGGGGTTTGTGGTCTAGCATGACTCGTAAGTGGCTTAGGTCCCACTCTTCAATCGAACAAAACAAATAGGCTTTCTGGTTACGGCCCCTCTAAATAGGCTGGAGCTGGCAATCTTTCTCAAGTTAGGTGAATTCCGCTGTTTTGATCGAAGAAATGGGAGACAGATGCAACAAAAGGGGATGATCTTGTTGTTCGCTAAGGCACGTGTTGTCTCATATCTTTTTTGGGACTAGATTCGCGAGTCAAGAAAAGTGGATGCTTTAGCCTAAAGCTTTCGATCCCCTTTATAATAGTAGGGCTATGGCAGTCTTTCTTCCCTTGCTTTACTATTACCAATCACTGGGAACAACTAAGTTCTCTAGTTCTTCCCGATCTGACGAAAGAACAGCTAAGCGAGAAAGGAAGGTTAGTAAAGATTAGTTGTATAACTTAAAACCCTCTGCGGATGGTGAGCTCAGTTCTGTCGGCCTTTCTGTGTAACAGTCCACCAGTAGTGGAAGAGAGGGTTACCGTACATACATACAAGAGTCTTCACAGTTCTTACGGAAGCTCTTTCTTACCAGTCAAGTAGTAGAAGAGCTGTATATCTTATCTTATAGCCCGATGCGGTGGTTCTTTGAATTCAGTAGAGCAGAGAGAAGAAACTATTAGATAGATAAGGAGTAGGTGAGTGAGTGAGTCCTCACTGACCTGAGCTATTTCGATCACCTAGCAGACCTTTTATTTGGTAGGTAACAACATCGCCAAAGCGTATCATCAGATTTAAACAATTGCAAGTTATTTAATTTTTTTTTTTATATATTTTTGACTTTCCGGCTTTTCTCGACCTTTTCAAACTTTTTTTTTGTGATTTTGGATTTTTCTTGATTTTTTAATAATTTTTTTTTTACTGTTTTTCGGGGTTTTTTTTTCGGATTTCCGACTTTTTTGAACGTTTTCTCATTGTTTTGTGATTTTTGATTTTTTGATTTTTTGATTTTGAGGGTTTATTTTTTATTTTTTTACCGATTTTGGGTTTTTTCGGGTTCCCGGTTTTTTTGAATTTTTTTTTAGATTTTTCTTGCATTTTTTTACCATTTTTTCGTGGTTTTTTCGGGTTTTCTACCTTTTTAAAGGTTTTTTCAAATTTTTTTTGGTTTTTTTGTTTTTTTAAAAAAAAAATCTGATTTTTTTGAATTTATACGAAAATGAGACATTTCAGAAAATTAAATATTATATTTATATAAATTACAAAGAATATGACCAAAATGAAAAGTGCGATACCTGAATTGTAAACATTATGATAGTTCAGTACCTCAATTGTAACAGATTGATAATATTGTTGCTAAATCGTTAAACACAGATAGTAAAGTATATTAATCGTATTTTTTTCCTGATTAGTTCCAAGTAAAAGTTATCACTCTAAACATATAAGAGCATTGGTACATAAGACTGGTTTTTTGATTAAAAAAACATTAAAACATAAGGAGAATTGCGAAGTGAATGGTGTGAGTTTTAGTTTAGTGCTTTGGTTGCACGGAGAAAACTTTTCTTATGTACCGTTAGATTAAGATGAATGACTGTGATTAAATAGGACAGAATGACTTAGAAAATTTAAGTCAGCAAAAATAGATCCGTAACACATATAAGCATAATCTTACTCTCATTTATGATTATCAAGAATATCCGAGATATCTTGAGTTTATACGGTGGCGGAAACATGATTAAATTCTTTAGGGGATGTTGAAGATTTTTTTTCCCATTTAGTACAATAATAATCGTACAAAAAAATCAAAAAAACTCGGAGCTTAAAAGCTCAATTGATTTGTTCATTAATCCAAAAATTATAAACGACACAAAAAATTTACTACGAATACTAATTTATTATAATTTAAACATTTTTTATTTATAAATTTTGTTATAGTACCTAAAATATGTAATTTGAGTGCAATTAATGAAAAATTCAAAGAGTAAAGAAATGCTAATTAAGTGAGGAGTAAAAAATAACAACAAAACTAGGGGCCTTAGGAACACAAATATTTGATGTTTAGCAAATGAATCAAGTTACAATTTGTTTATGTGGGGCTATTAATATAAAAAAATATCAAGTTAATCTTAAGTATCAGAATTTTTCTATATAAAAAAATATTTTTAAAATTTTCTGGCCGAAGGTCACCACGCCTGGCACCCCCAGCCCCCGCCTCTGAGTTCATATGTGATGCTTACGGAAACAAGAATCCCAAACTTGTGTACCATTTACTTTTCCTCCTTGGAGGGTATGATAAACGACTATAGCAGTAGTAATGACAAAAAAATTTGGAAAGATTCAGATGATTGGGTGTATTATCGTCCGTGTTCTTCACTCCACATTCGTTTCGATTTAGAAGTACCCGAATCGGATCAACCTATTCAACAGTTTCGTAAAAGTGATTCGGTGTATGTTTCTTTGAAAGAAAAGAATATATCAAATGATATGTTAAAAGAGGAGTTGCTTCAACATTTCGGCCACGGACACCTTTAGTTCTAAGCTTGAGTTCTAGACTGGCGGAGTTGAGAAATGTGAAAGCACACAACACAAGTATTTATGGAATGACCCATAGCTGCCATTGCTACAACTGCAATTATTATCTACACATGTGGTGCGCTCAGATACCGTGAGAGTTGCATTTTAGATTTCATGATTCCGAACACCTTCTCACTCTCTTACCAGGACATGACTTCAAATATTCTCTGTGTGAGGTCAGTAGCTTAACTTGGTTTCTCTTTTCCTTGTGAGAAATGTGATTTTGAGACCCATACATTATGTGCTTTTAGTGCTAAATCGAGACAACCTCGAGAGCCCATCAACACCCTGTCGATAAAACGTTGTATAAGAATTAATACACCTCAAAGTTCTACTAAACGGGGGCCAAATGCACGTATGGTGAAGTCCCCATTAGGGATGTTTGTCATTTTTCATGTTAGGGCATGACATTGGAGTGTAAACAATGTGAATTCTACGTACCTTCATGTCAGTTGTGCATGGTATCCGCATGGTATCAACACTATACAAACTCTTACTCTTGACAGTTCTGCAGATTTATTACCCTCCGAGATAATTCCAATTTTTGACAGTTATTTATGTAATGTCTGTAATAAAGTGTTAACCGAAGACGGATGGGTTATTTTAGTGTGGATGAAAAAGGGAAGATCACCGCTGCTCATCTCAATTGTGTTGTACCCAATCTCTTTTTTACTCCATCATTCCAGTTGATTTTAGTGAATCCAGATAAATAACTGACAAGTTTGGTGATCGTCGATATTTTACATGAGATGTTGTCAATAATCATTGATATTGAACTAAATCAGTCTACTTTATAAAGGAATACGATGTGAAATCAGTGTCGAAATGAGGTTGATGCTGCCAGAGAAGCACTGGTGTTCTTGATCTCGTTCTAGTTTTGTTCAATCTATTTGTTTTCGGGTTGCCTTCTTTTTCTTATCCATAGGGTTTCTGATTTGTTTTTGTTAAATGGCTAAGTTTTTGCTTGAAATGTTGTTCGATACCGTGTTAAAATTGTAATGAAAACGTTCCTCGTCAGTTTTTGTGTGCATTGTTGCCTGAAAAAGTTAATAGACAAGATCTTAATCACTTGGACACAATATTAAGTCCATTATCAATATGTATAAAATGTAAATGTAAATGTATGGTATAATACTTACTATTCTAAACAGTGAAAGAATTAATGAACTACAGTAAATTTTCATAAAACAACCAATAAACAAGTCTCACGTTATCATGCATTGCGTATATCCTTCTATCATATATTGGGTGGAAAATATTCTCTCAACCTCAAGTAAAAAAACAGCCTCACGCCATATGAATGGAGTTTATAATACAGAAGCCAACAAAACACATCCCATTATGGAATTTCTTATAATAGAGTATATTTATCTCCCTTATAAATTTCGAATACAAAGTAAAATAAAACTCATCATTTAACCAGATAAAAGGAACAAAGACCTACTAAAAACAGGCCAGTTATTTCAAAAATGGCTATAAACAAGGGACTGCTAGTTTTGTTCCTTTGTGCTCTTGTTTTGTGCTCTGGCTAACACTACCGTACACCCGGTACACTATAATTTAGCTTGCGTCATCCATTAAAAATTCAATACATATTAATGAATACAAAAATAACTATTTTAAAATAAATTCAAAATTAAAACTAAAAAATTATATTGATTGAGACACATTTAATTATAGTCTAACGGGTTTATATCAGTGTTTCTCCGCTTGTGAGTTGTGCTTACCGACCCGAGAAAGAAATTAGCTACAAGGATCTTGATAAGGGTGATCCTGTCAGACACATTCCACACAACTACAAAAGGTCCCCGGTCAATACTTATCACCACGGATGTGAGAAAATAAATAAAGTTGTAGTATGGTGTACTAACTAAATAATTTGTAGTATCTCGTACAAAATCGAAAGAAGTTTATTATGGTGTACAAAGTAAAAAAAAAACTCCAATCTAATTATACAAGTATAAAATACGTATCTAATTGGAAATAGTTTAACTGGTTGTTAAATAAAAAATTTAAGTGAATATCAACTTTTGCAAACAACTTGAAATGCACTGTCAAAAGTATGTGATAGATAAACGACAGTTTTGTTCAACATAACATTAATATAGACTTGTCAACAGTATAGTTTTCATTGGTCTTTGAGTACCTGCGAGATAGGAGAAAATATTTAATGAGTAAGAGCATTAATATACTTCATACCATCGGGAACAAATTTCTTCAAAGTTTATATCGTCATTTGGTTATTTAATCGGTTTTTTCATATCTATTTATAAAAAGAATTCGATTTATTTTTGTAAATCACCGTATTATTATATTTCTGAAGTGTTTGTTAAAAAAATTCTGCAACATTTGACATTTTATATATTTTTTTATGTTTAATTGTTTGTTTGACATCTTATAAAATAGTAATATTTATAAATACAAAAAAAAATATAAAATGTCAAATTTTACAGATTTTTTTAAACAAATACTTTAGAAATAAAATAACACGTTGATTTTTTTAAAAAAAACTGAAAAAAAATTACGAAAACATATGAAAAAACTGATAACATAATCAAAACATGAACGTACAAACTTGGGGAAATTTGAACCCATACCACCTGCTTCTACCCTTGATGAAACAGAGATTCGGCCTAAATTATTGTTCATCAATGTTTTAGTGTTCAGTGTTGCGTACTCTTTCACTCTTCATGAAAGAGCTGGGACCTTACTAGTACCACTAAATATTTAATCATTTTCATATTAATTCCACCATCAATATTTATGAAAAAAAATATCTAAGATATATATAACTCCAATTAGGTTATGAATCTAAACAATAGAAGTGTCAATGAGCCACATTTACTTATTATAAACATATCCAATAAACAGACGTCTATGTTATCATGAATTGAGTATATCCTTGTTAATCATATTGGGTTGCAAAACATTCTCTCAACCTCAAGTATATGACAGCTTATCATGCCAAATTTATAATTTATATATGGAGTTTATATAGAGGCCAAAAATACACAAATACCATTTCAACATTCTAATTTCGGATTTCCTTATAATAGATATATTAGTCTCCCCTATAAATTTCATATAGCACGTACAGTAAAACTCATCATTTAGCCAGATAAAAGGAACAAAAACCTTCTGGAAAAAGGCCAGTTCAACAATGGCTATAAGCAAGGGGGAACTGGTTTTGTTCCTTTGTACTCTTGTTTTATGCTCTCATATTGTGAGCTGTGTTGAGAAACCTGAGAAAGAAATCGACTACGGAGATCTCAACAAGGGTGATCATGATAGAGACACTCACCATGATTACCATAGGACTCCGGCCAATCCTTACCGACCTGGATGTGAACTAGAAAATAAATGTCGCGGTGGTTCAAATTTTGAATTCAAGGTGCCGGCTAAGACTCCCACAGTTCTGCCTCCGAGGCTAATATCCAGAAAATTCCACATAAAGAGTTTTTCTTAATGGAATATATTGTCGATGAAGAAGAATATAAACGGCGACAAAATATGAAAATAAGAGATGAAACGGGACTAGGTTATATGATCATATAAACTTATGTACAAGTCTCCTATGATATTTTACTTGTTCATAATAAATAACTACACCCTATTTTTTTTCTTGTGAACGCATATGTTTACATTTTCTCAAGTGATGCACATAAATATGGAACATGCATGCAAGTCTTTGTATATTAATCTGTTTATTTGTGTAGAAAATTTGTTGGTCGCAAAGTCAGAAACCCAAACTGGGGGTGCTGAATTTGCATAAAAACTAACAATAAAACACCCAAGCTCTAACTACAAAATAAGTTGGTAAACACTTAAATCAGTTTGTATATGCAACTTATTAACTGAAATTCTATCTAACCAATTAGTTGATATAAGTCTAGTTAGTAAATTTCTAGCAACTGAATAAGCATCGGTTGGTATTTAATAACTAATGCAGCAACCAATGTTATCAGTTAGAGCAACCAATGTTATCAGTTAGAGCAACCAATGTTATCAGTTAGTACAACTCACCAGCTGTTAACAAATCACCAACTGATCTCCATCAGTTACAAATTTCTAACTGATTTACTAACACTATAAAAGAAATTGCTATTTTGTGGAGTAACTACAATTACCATCTGACTTGGGCACATTTTGCAACTGACATTACTAACTATATACCAGTTAGCAAAATGCTCAATTTAAATCAGTAGCTAATTAGATTCAACAATTGCTATTTAAATAATATCTAAAAATAAAATCAAATTAGGCTAAACGAAATTTCATTAATTAATTAATAAACAACAAATCCGATCAAAGTTACATTCGACATTAAATTACAAGACAAATACAGCAGTCTCAAATATAACGAGTCAATTACAACCATTAAACACTACATATAAAACCAGTTCGATACCATCACCATCACTATCACGGTCTTCATCGGTGAATTCAATTTGTCATTCATCGGAACGGAACCACCCATTGAGCCATCAATTTTGTTGTTGTTGTTGCCTTCTCAATGCGTAATCCTTCACTCAATTGTTCCATCTCGCTTCCGATAGAACTAACTGTACTACGTTGACTGTTGGACGATGAACTAAAACTGCGACTGCAGTTATGTGTTTGTCAACTCTATACATCTGATTTAGTTATCCCACTTGTATCTTTCAAGGTGGGTTGAATTCTCATCAATAGCAGTTTCATTCTCTTTACTTCTTTATTTCGCGTGTATACTTAATCTGTTTCACGCAATAAAAACAGTATGTTGGATTCTAACACACGCAAAAGTATACAAATCTAACCTTAGGAGGCGAGAACATAATTAAGTTAGATCAACTCTTTTTCAAGCTTAAATAATTCAATTCAAAACGGAAGCCACAAAAAAACTTTAAAAAACAAACACAACGAAAATCACTTTTGGAGTATAAATGAATCCGTAATTTACTTTGACTAATGACTACTACAGTAGACTCACTCAATATATATACATATTTTAAACCACGCATCATTTGGTTAATTTAGCGACACTCAATTAATCAACATCATAGCAACAAGTGTAGGTCGTTCCTGACAATTTTCTTGTGTGTAATATTGTGATTGGTGTCTGACACGAGAACTCGATTGTAATGTTGAATGCTAAACCATAGTTGGGAGCTGAAAAAGATAAAAGAACTTAAGAAGGAAAGGTTTGGCTGTTAAAAATATTTACAAACTAATCTCATCAAATTGCAGTTTAAACATCAAAATTTACAATTGCATTTCATACATGAGCAAGGAAAAATGTCACGTGGCCTACAATCTAGATTTTCCCCTTAGCACCAAAGTGAAGCAGAATAAGAACATTGTCCCTCACTATAAAGAAATAAGCTAACGAAAAAAAAAATAGGTAGATAAATTTTTTTTACTCAAAATAACAACAGAAGAAAAGGTCCAATATAGTGGAATATACACTGACCTTGCAATAATTGTCGGGATATTTTGGAGACAATCACTTCCTTATGTGTTCAGGTCTCTGATATCTCAGAAGCTGCTAGCTACCTGAAATGAGAAGATACATATATAATGTTGGTATATGCCAAAAAATGTTAAAACCACAAACAGGAATAAAGTAGCACATAAATAAGAAAATAGCTACAAAAAAACAAAAAAGAAATATGATCTCATCTGCAAGAGCAAAAAGTTTGCTTGAAACATCATTTGAAAACCATCCTGTCTTCCAAGCACTCTGTACAAAATCACCGAATAAAGATATCGATGTGAGAGTAGAAAGTATTATTTGTAGCAGTAAGCACGTATTAAATGGAACGGGAGATAAGCGAATCTTTTAACACATCCAGATTCTTACTAATTAAGAGCTTCTAGATTCCATATCTATAGAATCATCTATAAGAAAAAAACTTAACCCCTTACCATTATATCAGCTTGTAGCAACTTCATTTTGCATTGGCACACCTACAGAAAAAGTTTTGTAAATAAAATAACTTAAGCAGGAAAGGTTGACTGTGAAAAATGTATGGAAAACTCAAATCGCAAAATTCGGATATGATGTATGATCAATAAAAAACACTATTTGAAAAGCCCCAATACAAAATTAAAAAGTATATAATGTTAGGAGTATGCAATGTATTACAAACTAAATGATCTTAAGAGTTAAAAATAAAATGAACATACATCGAATGAGATCCTAGTTCCTACCATAGGGGGGGGTTATTTTCTTATAAACAAATGAGTGTCGCTTAAACCTGCAGCCATAAAAAAATCCAAACAAAGGCAAAAGAATTCAATATTTTGCCAGAGGTATACACAAAGCATTTCCATTAACTTACCTCAACGCTCTTAACGTGTGACGAAATACACTCTTAAATTGAAGTATCAAATTGATGTATACATCCGTATATAAAAGTGAAGTATCATTTCACCCTTTTAACATTTTTATTTCTCTCTGCCACACAACAAACCCTCATACATAAGTGTATTAGGACCAATATGAATGTCCTCTTTCGAAACACATGTTCATAGTTAAATTACATGAGTTTAAACTGGTTTTTTTTTTTTGCCTTAATTTTCTTTCTTGAAACTTGTGTCTAACCGGCCTGTGGTTTTTCTTAGGCCATAAAAAGCTAGAACTTTAAAATCATACTTTCACAAACTAAAAAAAACCTAACTAAATTGTTTAAAAATTTGCAACAAAAAGTTAACAAGCCTTGATACAAAATAATATATGTTCATTAATACAAACTCAATCTTTTAGCACAAATAGTAACAACAATTCTCATCGACAAATCATCAAACACCTTATATGCAATAAATGATCTCAGTCCAAACACACACTCATTTAAAATTTCCAAGCCCTAAATTCGCAATTTAAGTACGAAAAAAGTTGAAATACGTTGTATCAAAATCAGTGTTTTAAATAGCGTTATCGTTATCGTAGCGTTTTTTCGAGAGAAACGCTAAAACCGCTAATAGCGTTGCTATATAGCGCTTTGCGGTGTATTTTTTTTTGCCTAAATATGCACTAAACTTTAGAATATATAACAAAAAAAATAAAAAATGTATAGTTATATTAGATAGTAATAAAAAAAAAATCAAAAAAAAATATTGTTACTGAGTTTCGAACTTGGGTCTGCTGAAAATTACAGAACTGTCTTAACCATTTGGACTGCAGACACTTTTATGAAAATTACACAATATATATTATTTATTTAGATCCGCTGTTTTTTTTAACTCGCTATTTACGCTTTTGGTCCAGAATTTCGCGCTTTTTGCGCTTTTGGTCCCCTATATCGCGATTTTAGCGCAATTCCACCCAAAATCGTGATTTTTCGTTGCGTTTTTTACCAAAAAAAGCGCTATTTCGCGCTACGTAGCGCGAATTTTAAAACAGAGATCAAAATGATAAATAAAAGACATTTACAAAAAGAGAAACCAAAACAGTTATTATAAGATCTAACGAAGAGATTCCGAGTTATTTATATGAAAAAGTAAAGCAAAAAACTTCAAAAAAATAATGCCAGAAATGACGGTATACCCTGTCAGTTTTGGTTTACTGAAGTGACCTATGTAGTTTTAGAGTTTGTAATAAGTCCAATTCCTTTATTATGTTTCATTTTAGTACAATTGATTTTACTTTCAAACTTTTCATTGTTTATTCATTGCTCATTGTTTATGAAATATTTGACGGATATAAATCATTAAAGAACACGAACTAGTATGTTATTTCTTTAATCTGTTCACAGTGAAAAAAGATGTTTTAATAGAAAGGAATACTTTTTAGAGAGAAAGAGAGACGAATATGGTGAATAGTCCTAGCCGCCGCATCCATGACGGAATGTGCGTCTTCGCCGGAAAGAGATAAAATCTACAAACCTAATCTCCAATGCATGTCTCCCCACCCTTTTCCCACGAAATCCTTCACATCCATTGTCACGCCCCGGATTTGGGTAAACCCGAGTAGTGAATATTATTTAAAAGAAAAAGGTTTAAATAAATAGATTATGATAATAAAAATAAAACTCAACGAAAACCAAGTCGGGATTGCTCACATACGTACCCACCTTTAGAGCCACTGCTCAAGGACCCATAATACAATGGTACCCCACCCACACGCTGACACTACCGTATGTGACTAGAGATATGAGGCCGGCTTTAAGGGCACTACCCCTATGGTACCGATACACCTAATACTTGCGCAAGTTTCCGGGCTCTCACCGTTAGCCTCCGGGGCTCATCCTTAAATCCACAATGGTACAATGTACCCACCTTTAGAGCCACTGCTCAGGGACCCATCATACAATGGTACCCCACACACATTGGTACTACAATTCCAGAAAATATATATATATATATATATATATAAAGCTCCAAAAGGACGAAAAAAACAGCAAAGTTCACACACCGAAAATAATACACAACACTGTAATGTTATAGTTAATTAATTATCGAATGTCACTTGAAACACATTATTTTAATCACAATACCACCACATATGTATACACATTGTCACCACCTTCAACACTTCTCAAAGGTTCAATTTATATCATATTTTCACAAATTATATACTAAGCATAGTAAAAAATAAAATCATTAGTCATTATACTGCAACTGCACCACCTTATTTGTTATAACAACATATATCAATATCTGAACCTAAATTAACATGCAACAAGCAACACAAAAATCCCGCTTTTAGAGCGAAATCATATTCTTCCCCCTTACCTACGCAAACGAGAGCTCGTTTGTCAAATAATCCCAAACTCAAGCCGAAAACCCAACGAACAGCTAGAACCAGATCTGGACAGCCCGATAACGGTCCTTAAACAATAAACGTAATTAAAACGAGCTAGATGTCATTATAATTGATGTAAATTCGGATTAGGGTAAAGCCCTAAAAATGACCTTTTATAAAAGTGAAAATTGGAGGAAAAGACTTACACAGATAGATAGGGCTCGAAGAGTAGATTAAAAAAAAGTATTTGATCGTGAAAAACGGACTACGAACGAACCCAAAAACACTCGAATTGCCGCTGCCTAAAAACCCCCGAAAACCCCACACACAACCGCTTCCAGAACTCGTCGGACTGCAGCCCTAACTGACTTGAACAGTCCTTCTCTGGTGGACCCGATCTCCCTCTCTGTCACTCAGCACTCTCTCTCTCTCTCTACTATGTATATGTATATGTGTATTATGCATATATGTATATTAATATGTGTTCACTGCCTAACTTATGTTAGGTTTAGCTTTTTTATTTATATTTTTATTATACTAGTCCACTTACTTATAATATAATACCATTCACCCCCAAGCTATCATATATCTCACACAAATAAATAAACACACTAACACGTAATATCACTATTTCCTTAATAAAATTAATAATAAACTATTGAATTTCCGAGTTGTTACATCCATTGTAAGTTCTCAACCAAAAAAGCCAAAAATAGATTTAAAAGAAGTAAGAATTATAAAGGTGAACCATGCATCTGTTTTTTCTATGGAAGATGTTAAGCAGTTATCGGAACCATTTAAGTACACGTTGGTAGGTAAATTCACGCATGAGAAACCTGAGATAAAATCTATATGGAAACTTTCAGTAAATTTGATCTTTTGGGAAAGTATACTATAGGTGTGATTGACCACAAACATGTTCTAATTCCAGGTTTTCACGAAGAAGATTTTACAAGAATATGGCTTAAAAAATTTGGTACATTGAGCATTGCCCTATGCGTGTTTTTAAGTGAACGTATGACTTTGATCCCGATTTTGAAACACCTGTAGCACCTTTCTAGATCAATCTTTCCAAATTGCCAATTCATTTACACAATATTTCTAGTATTTTCTCTATAGCTAGGGCTTTTGGAACTCCTCTAAAGGTTGATGAACCTAGCTCTAAGTTGACGTGACCCAGCCTAGCAAGAATCTGTGTTGAGGTGAACCTAAGTGATGATCTAGTTGAAAGAGTGTGTATTGGTTATGGTGAGGATAGTGATGTTGGGTTCTGGCAATATTGTAAATATGAGGATCTACCCGACTACTACAATTTTTGTTACAAGCAAGGTCATGCAATAACCTCTTGTAAATTTTAAAACGCTACAAAAGAAAACATCCAAGTAGCAGATAAAGATAGCAAGGAAAAAGAGATGAAAAGTAAAAAACAAGTGGCCAAATTATACAACACCAATGTAAGAAAAAAAGAGACCATTAAAGATTGGGTTGCTAGAACTTTTCAAAAAGCTGAAGAATCAATTTTTTTTATTGATGATGGTCCAAGGAAGGTCATTCCCAGCAAGCCTGCATTCAAAGAAGTAGTAGTTATTAGTAATAAAGAAGAAGAATTAGAAGAGGAAATAGTAGAAGAAGAAATTATAGAAGAAATTGTCTGTGAAGGTCTACTTATGCTGCTTATAAAGGTAATAGGGAGATTATGAAAGGTCAAATCAAAGATCAATCTCTAACCATTTTTAATAAAGTAAAAAGCTTTCTAGTGGAGAGTAATATTATGGATATTACTGAAATTGAAGAAAAAGAGGAAAGGGACAACTCTATTGCTCTTAGAGGAGAGGTAGAAGACTTAAAAGAAGGTGGTGATCTTATTTTTTCTAGCACAGACATTGAAGAAAATGCAGAAAGCTAGAAGGAAAATCATTCAAAAAGCCAGAAAAAGAATAAGAAAAAAAGAGAAATTTCAAAGAAGAATGAGCAAACTAGTAAACAACAAATGAGTTTGAGATCTTTCTCTAATGTGGGGAAAACAAAAAGGTATAATAAATGATAAATGCACTTATTTGGAATGTGAGGGGTGTGGATAACAAGACTACTATTAGAAGAATAAAGTTCTTATGCAAGTCAAATAATATTATGTTTCTTATTTGCATAGACCATAAGGTAGATAATACTAAATTGGATCTGTATAGAAGAAAAGTGGGGTTTGATTATGCTTTTGCGTAAGATGAAAATAAAATTTGGGTGTTTTATAATAATGGGTTGGAGATAAAAGTGGGTAACCAATGCAGTCAATATATCAATTTGGAGGTTCTAGTTTTATTCTCAAATACTATGTTTCAAGTCTCTGCAGTGTATGCTAAATGCATTGTGCAAGAAAGGCAACAACTTTGTAATTTCTTGGTGAATTCAAAAACTACTAATGCTTTGTTTTTACGTGGTGATTTTAATACAGTTTCAAATGAAGAAGATCAAGTTGGAGGTCTTCCTATCAATTTAAATGGTGCTAATGATTATTTAGATTGCATTGAAGAAATTGGTGCTTTTGAGCTTAAGTTTACAGGCTCAAGGTATACTTGAAGAAATAATAAGGATGATCTTATCTTAGAAAGAATTGACAAATTTTGTGTGAATCTTAACTGTTACAATTTGTTTAAGTCTATTACTATAGAGCATTTATCCAAAGCTAATTCTGATCATATCCCCCTTTTGGTTACTATGAAGAATGAATATGATCAGAATGTTAAGAGGTTCATCTTTCAAAAATATTGGCTAGGCCATAACGAGTTCTTAGAAGTGGTAAAGTCTAACTGGAAAACTTATCTTAGTGGCAATGCACTATTTTCTCTGGTTCATAATTTAAAATGTTTGAAGAAATTTTTATCTACTTGGAGTAAAGTTACTTTTGGCAATATCTTTCAGAAGGTTATAGATGCTGAAGATCTGGTGCTCAAAGCTGAATATATTTTTGAATCTAATCATTCCCCTGCAAATAGAAGTGAACTCAATATAGTGCAAGCTGATCTCAATTATAGACTAAAAATAGAGGAAGACTTATGGAATCAAAAAACTAATAGTAGGTGGGCTAAAGAAGGTGATGCTAATACTAAATTCTATCATGGAGTGGTTAAAGTGAGAAGAAGTAAGTGTAAATTACTTATGGTTAAAAATGATCAAGACCAACAGTTAACTGATAAAAAAAACATTCAAGAAAAAGCTGTTAATTTCTTCAAGAGTCTACTAGTTACAAATAACATTACCATTATCAGATATGAAAGCTTAGATATTATCTCTAAAATGATTTCAGATGATGACAATGAGTATTTGATCAGAGACATAAGTATAGATGAAGTTAAGGATGCAGTTCACAGTCTTAATAAAAGTAGTGCACCTGGGGTGGATGGGTTTAATGGTCACTTTTTCACCTACTGTTGGGATATTATTGGATAAGACATTTTAGCTGCAGTTAAGCAGTTCTTTGCTAGCTCAGAATTGTCAAAGTCAATGACCTCTACCCCTATTGCTCTTATCCTAAGAAGACAAATGCAGATAAATACTCTGATTTCAGACGTATTAGCTTGTGTAATTTCTGCAACAAAGTTATTTCTAAGATTATGACATCTAGATTAGCACATGTTCTCTCCCAGCTTATCTCTGAAAATCAGTGTGGATTTGTGGCTGAAAGAGATATTGTAGAGAATATTTTGCTTTCTCAAGAGTTTATTTCAACTCGTAATAAAAAAATAGTGGTAAGAATATTGCTTTGAAGTTAGACATGAAAAAAATCCTATGATAACATTTCTTGGCATTTTCTTTCTTCTGTTCTCAGAAAATTGGGTTTTTCAGAGATTTGGATTGATAGAAGTTGGAGACTAATCTCAAATAATGGCTTTTCTATTCTTGTGAATGGTGTTTCAACAGGGTACTTTAATGCTACTAATGGCCTGAGACAAGGAGATCCAATTTCTTCTAGTCTATTTATTCTTTGTTCAGAAATATTATCAAGGAATCTGAATTATGTTATTGAGAAAAAGAGATGGAAATCTTTCAAAGCACCCATTGGAATTCTTATTGTTACTCATCTGGCGTTTACTGATGATATTATCATTTTTAGTCGTGCTGATATGAATTCTATAAAATATATAAAGAGAGTGCTTCTTCAATACTGCAAGGATTCTGGACAAGAAATTAACCTGGATAAAAGTTTTATGTATGTTTCTAAAAAGGTGACAGATAAAAATACAGATCAATGAGCAATTTGATGAACATCAAAGTGAATAAAACACCTTTTTGTGTATTTGGGTTGTAAGCTCTTTCATGGGAATAAAAGGTGTTTTTTCTATCATGAGTTAATACTTAAACTGAGAAGCAAGCTTTCAGGGTAGAAGACACAAAATCTCAATATGTGAGGGAGACTTATTCTTATTAACTACACATGTGGTGCGCTCAGATACCACGAGAGTTGCATTTTAGATTTCATGATTCCGAACACCTTCTCACTCTCTTACCAGGACATGACTTCAAATATTCTCTGTGTGAGGTCAGTAGCTTAACTTGGTTTCTCTTTTCCTTGTGAGAAATGTGATTTTGAGGCCCATACATTATGTGCTTTTAGTGCCAAATCGAGACAACCTCGAGAGCCCATCAACACCCTGTCGATAAAACGTTGTATAAGAATTAATACACCTCAAAGTTCTACTAAACGGGGGCCAAATGCACGTATTTCTAGTAACCAATTGGTGAAGTCCCCATTAGGGATGTTTGTCATTTTTCATGTTAGGGCATGACATTGGAGTGTAAACAATGTGAATTCTACGTACCTTCATGTCAGTTGTGCATGGTATCCGCATGGTATCAACACTATGCAAACTCTTACTCTTGACAGTTCTGCAGATTTATTACCCTCGGAGATAATTCCAATTTTTGACAGTTATTTATGTAATGTCTGTAATAAAGTGTTAACCGAAGACGGATGGGTTATTTTAGTGTGGATGAAAAAGGCAAGATCACCGCTGCTCATCTCAATTGTGTTGTACCCAATCTCTTTTTTACTCCATCATTCCAGTTGATTTTAGTGAATCCAGATAAATAGCTGACAAGTTTGGTGATCGTCGATATTTTACATGAGATGTTGTCAATAATCATTGATATTGAACTAAATCAGTCTACTTTATAAAGGAATAGGATGTGAAATCAGTGTCGAAATGAGGTTGATGCTGCCAGAGAAGCACTGGTGTTCTTGATCTCGTTCTAGTTTTGATCAATCTATTTGTTTTCGGGTTGCCTTCTTTTTCTTATCCATAGGGTTTCTGTTTTGTTTTTGTTAAATGGCTAAGTTTTTGCTTGAAATGTTGTTCGATACCGTGTTAAAATTGTAATGAAAACGTTCCTCGTCAGTTTTTGTGTGCATTGTTGCCTGAAAAAGTTAATAGACAAGATCTTAATCACTTGGACACAATATTAAGTCCATTATCAATATGTATAAAATGTAAATGTAAATGTATGGTATAATACTTACTATTCTAAACAGTGAAAGAATTAATGAACTACAGTAAATTTTCATAAAACAACCAATAAACAAGTCTCACGTTATCATGCATTGCGTATATCCTTCTATCATATATTGGGTGCAAAATATTCTCTCAACCTCAAGTAAAAAAACAGCCTCACGCCATATGAATGGAGTTTATAATACAGAAGCCAACAAAACACATCCCATTATGGAATTTCTTATAATAGAGTATATTTATCTCCCTTATAAATTTCGAATACAAAGTAAAATAAAACTCATCATTTAACCAGATAAAAGGAACAAAGACCTACTAAAAACAGGCCAGTTATTTCAAAAATGGCTATAAAAAAGGGACTGCTAGTTTTGTTCCTTTGTGCTCTTGTTTTGTGCTCTGGCTAACACTACCGTACACCTGGTACACTATAATTTAGCTTGCGTCATCCATTAAAAATTCAATACATATTAATGAATCCAAAAATAACTATTTTAAAATAAATTCAAAATTAAAACTAAAAAATTATATTGATTGAGACACACTTAATTATAGTCTAACGGGTTTATATCAGTGTTTCTCCGCTTGTGAGTTGTGCTTACCGACCCGAGAAAGAAATTAGCTACAAGGATCTTGATAAGGGTGATCCTGTCAGACACATTCCACACAACTACAAAAGGTCCCCGGTCAATACTTATCACCACGGATGTGAGAAAATAAATAAAGTTGTAGTATGGTGTACTAACTAAATAATTTGTAGTATCTCGTACAAAATCGAAAGAAGTTTATTATGGTGTACAAAGTAAAAAAAAAACTCCAATCTAATTATACAAGTATAAAATACGTATCTAATTGGAAATAGTTTAACTGGTTGTTAAATAAAAAATTTAAGTGAATATCAACTTTTGCAAACAACTTGAAATGCACTGTCAAAAGTATGTGATAGATAAACGACAGTTTTGTTCAACATAACATTAATATAGACTTGTCAACAGTATAGTTTTCATTGGTCTTTGAGTACCTGCGAGATAGGAGAAAATATTTAATGAGTAAGAGCATTAATATACTTCATACCATCGGGAACAAATTTCTTCAAAGTTTATATCGTCATTTGGTTATTTAATCGGTTTTTTCATATCTATTTATAAAAAGAATTCGATTTATTTTTGTAAATCACCGTATTATTATATTTCTGAAGTGTTTGTTAAAAAAATTCTGCAACATTTGACATTTTATATATTTTTTTATGTTTAATTGTTTGTTTGACATCTTATAAAATAGTAATATTTATAAATACAAAAAAAATATAAAATGTCAAATTTTACAGATTTTTTTAAACAAATACTTTAGAAATAAAATAACACGTTGATTTTTTTAAAAAAAACTGAAAAAAAATTACGAAAACATATGAAAAAACTGATAACATAATCAAAACATGAACGTACAAACTTGGGGAAATTTGAACCCATACCACCTGCTTCTACCCTTGATGAAACAGAGATTCGGCCTAAATTATTGTTCATCAATGTTTTAGTGTTCAGTGTTGCGTACTCTTTCACTCTTCATGAAAGAGCTGGGACCTTACTAGTACCACTAAATATTTAATCATTTTCATATTAATTCCACCATCAATATTTATGAAAAAAAATATCTAAGATATATATAACTCCAATTAGGTTATGAATCTAAACAATAGAAGTGTCAATGAGCCACATTTACTTATTATAAACATATCCAATAAACAGACGTCTATGTTATCATGAATTGAGTATATCCTTGTTAATCATATTGGGTTGCAAAACATTCTCTCAACCTCAAGTATATGACAGCTTATCATGCCAAATTTATAATTTATATATGGAGTTTATATAGAGGCCAAAAATACACAAATACCATTTCAACATTCTAATTTCGGATTTCCTTATAATAGATATATTAGTCTCCCCTATAAATTTCATATAGCACGTACAGTAAAACTCATCATTTAGCCAGATAAAAGGAACAAAAACCTTCTGGAAAAAGGCCAGTTCAACAATGGCTATAAGCAAGGGGGAACTGGTTTTGTTCCTTTGTACTCTTGTTTTATGCTCTCATATTGTGAGCTGTGTTGAGAAACCTGAGAAAGAAATCGACTACGGAGATCTCAACAAGGGTGATCATGATAGAGACACTCACCATGATTACCATAGGACTCCGGCCAATCCTTACCGACCTGGATGTGAACTAGAAAATAAATGTCGCGGTGGTTCAAATTTTGAATTCAAGGTGCCGGCTAAGACTCCCACAGTTCTGCCTCCGAGGCTAATATCCAGAAAATTCCACATAAAGAGTTTTTCTTAATGGAATATATTGTCGATGAAGAAGAATATAAACGGCGACAAAATATGAAAATAAGAGATGAAACGGGACTAGGTTATATGATCATATAAACTTATGTACAAGTCTCCTATGATATTTTACTTGTTCATAATAAATAACTACACCCTATTTTTTTTCTTGTGAACGCATATGTTTACATTTTCTCAAGTGATGCACATAAATATGGAACATGCATGCAAGTCTTTGTATATTAATCTGTTTATTTGTGTAGAAAATTTGTTGGTCGCAAAGTCAGAAACCCAAACTGGGGGTGCTGAATTTGCATAAAAACTAACAATAAAACACCCAAGCTCTAACTACAAAATAAGTTGGTAAACACTTAAATCAGTTTGTATATGCAACTTATTAACTGAAATTCTATCTAACCAATTAGTTGATATAAGTCTAGTTAGTAAATTTCTAGCAACTGAATAAGCATCGGTTGGTATTTAATAACTAATGCAGCAACCAATGTTATCAGTTAGAGCAACCAATGTTATCAGTTAGAGCAACCAATGTTATCAGTTAGTACAACTCACCAGCTGTTAACAAATCACCAACTGATCTCCATCAGTTACAAATTTCTAACTGATTTACTAACACTATAAAAGAAATTGCTATTTTGTGGAGTAACTACAATTACCATCTGACTTGGGCACATTTTGCAACTGACATTACTAACTATATACCAGTTAGCAAAATGCTCAATTTAAATCAGTAGCTAATTAGATTCAACAATTGCTATTTAAATAATATCTAAAAATAAAATCAAATTAGGCTAAACGAAATTTCATTAATTAATTAATAAACAACAAATCCGATCAAAGTTACATTCGACATTAAATTACAAGACAAATACAGCAGTCTCAAATATAACGAGTCAATTACAACCATTAAACACTACATATAAAACCAGTTCGATACCATCACCATCACTATCACGGTCTTCATCGGTGAATTCAATTTGTCATTCATCGGAACGGAACCACCCATTGAGCCATCAATTTTGTTGTTGTTGTTGCCTTCTCAATGCGTAATCCTTCACTCAATTGTTCCATCTCGCTTCCGATAGAACTAACTGTACTACGTTGACTGTTGGACGATGAACTAAAACTGCGACTGCAGTTATGTGTTTGTCAACTCTATACATCTGATTTAGTTATCCCACTTGTATCTTTCAAGGTGGGTTGAATTCTCATCAATAGCAGTTTCATTCTCTTTACTTCTTTATTTCGCGTGTATACTTAATCTGTTTCACGCAATAAAAACAGTATGTTGGATTCTAACACACGCAAAAGTATACAAATCTAACCTTAGGAGGCGAGAACATAATTAAGTTAGATCAACTCTTTTTCAAGCTTAAATAATTCAATTCAAAACGGAAGCCACAAAAAAACTTTAAAAAACAAACACAACGAAAATCACTTTTGGAGTATAAATGAATCCGTAATTTACTTTGACTAATGACTACTACAGTAGACTCACTCAATATATATACATATTTTAAACCACGCATCATTTGGTTAATTTAGCGACACTCAATTAATCAACATCATAGCAACAAGTGTAGGTCGTTCCTGACAATTTTCTTGTGTGTAATATTGTGATTGGTGTCTGACACGAGAACTCGATTGTAATGTTGAATGCTAAACCATAGTTGGGAGCTGAAAAAGATAAAAGAACTTAAGAAGGAAAGGTTTGGCTGTTAAAAATATTTACAAACTAATCTCATCAAATTGCAGTTTAAACATCAAAATTTACAATTGCATTTCATACATGAGCAAGGAAAAATGTCACGTGGCCTACAATCTAGATTTTCCCCTTAGCACCAAAGTGAAGCAGAATAAGAACATTGTCCCTCACTATAAAGAAATAAGCTAACGAAAAAAAAAATAGGTAGATAAATTTTTTTTACTCAAAATAACAACAGAAGAAAAGGTCCAATATAGTGGAATATACACTGACCTTGCAATAATTGTCGGGATATTTTGGAGACAATCACTTCCTTATGTGTTCAGGTCTCTGATATCTCAGAAGCTGCTAGCTACCTGAAATGAGAAGATACATATATAATGTTGGTATATGCCAAAAAATGTTAAAACCACAAACAGGAATAAAGTAGCACATAAATAAGAAAATAGCTACAAAAAAACAAAAAAGAAATATGATCTCATCTGCAAGAGCAAAAAGTTTGCTTGAAACATCATTTGAAAACCATCCTGTCTTCCAAGCACTCTGTACAAAATCACCGAATAAAGATATCGATGTGAGAGTAGAAAGTATTATTTGTAGCAGTAAGCACGTATTAAATGGAACGGGAGATAAGCGAATCTTTTAACACATCCAGATTCTTACTAATTAAGAGCTTCTAGATTCCATATCTATAGAATCATCTATAAGAAAAAAACTTAACCCCTTACCATTATATCAGCTTGTAGCAACTTCATTTTGCATTGGCACACCTACAGAAAAAGTTTTGTAAATAAAATAACTTAAGCAGGAAAGGTTGACTGTGAAAAATGTATGGAAAACTCAAATCGCAAAATTCGGATATGATGTATGATCAATAAAAAACACTATTTGAAAAGCCCCAATACAAAATTAAAAAGTATATAATGTTAGGAGTATGCAATGTATTACAAACTAAATGATCTTAAGAGTTAAAAATAAAATGAACATACATCGAATGAGATCCTAGTTCCTACCATAGGGGGGGGTTATTTTCTTATAAACAAATGAGTGTCGCTTAAACCTGCAGCCATAAAAAAATCCAAACAAAGGCAAAAGAATTCAATATTTTGCCAGAGGTATACACAAAGCATTTCCATTAACTTACCTCAACGCTCTTAACGTGTGACGAAATACACTCTTAAATTGAAGTATCAAATTGATGTATACATCCGTATATAAAAGTGAAGTATCATTTCACCCTTTTAACATTTTTATTTCTCTCTGCCACACAACAAACCCTCATACATAAGTGTATTAGGACCAATATGAATGTCCTCTTTCGAAACACATGTTCATAGTTAAATTACATGAGTTTAAACTGGTTTTTTTTTTTTGCCTTAATTTTCTTTCTTGAAACTTGTGTCTAACCGGCCTGTGGTTTTTCTTAGGCCATAAAAAGCTAGAACTTTAAAATCATACTTTCACAAACTAAAAAAAACCTAACTAAATTGTTTAAAAATTTGCAACAAAAAGTTAACAAGCCTTGATACAAAATAATATATGTTCATTAATACAAACTCAATCTTTTAGCACAAATAGTAACAACAATTCTCATCGACAAATCATCAAACACCTTATATGCAATAAATGATCTCAGTCCAAACACACACTCATTTAAAATTTCCAAGCCCTAAATTCGCAATTTAAGTACGAAAAAAGTTGAAATACGTTGTATCAAAATCAGTGTTTTAAATAGCGTTATCGTTATCGTAGCGTTTTTTCGAGAGAAACGCTAAAACCGCTAATAGCGTTGCTATATAGCGCTTTGCGGTGTATTTTTTTTTGCCTAAATATGCACTAAACTTTAGAATATATAACAAAAAAAATAAAAAATGTATAGTTATATTAGATAGTAATAAAAAAAAAATCAAAAAAAAATATTGTTACTGAGTTTCGAACTTGGGTCTGCTGAAAATTACAGAACTGTCTTAACCATTTGGACAGCAGACACTTTTATGAAAATTACACAATATATATTATTTATTTAGATCCGCTGTTTTTTTTTAACTCGCTATTTACGCTTTTGGTCCAGAATTTCGCGCTTTTTGCGCTTTTGGTCCCCTATATCGCGATTTTAGCGCAATTCCACCCAAAATCGTGATTTTTCGTTGCGTTTTTTACCAAAAAAGCGCTATTTCGCGCTACGTAGCGCGAATTTTAAAACAGAGATCAAAATGATAAATAAAAGACATTTACAAAAAGAGAAACCAAAACAGTTATTATAAGATCTAACGAAGAGATTCCGAGTTATTTATATGAAAAAGTAAAGCAAAAAACTTCAAAAAAATAATGCCAGAAATGACGGTATACCCTGTCAGTTTTGGTTTACTGAAGTGACCTATGTAGTTTTAGAGTTTGTAATAAGTCCAATTCCTTTATTATGTTTCATTTTAGTACAATTGATTTTACTTTCAAACTTTTCATTGTTTATTCATTGCTCATTGTTTATGAAATATTTGACGGATATAAATCATTAAAGAACACGAACTAGTATGTTATTTCTTTAATCTGTTCACAGTGAAAAAAGATGTTTTAATAGAAAGGAATACTTTTTAGAGAGAAAGAGAGACGAATATGGTGAATAGTCCTAGCCGCCGCATCCATGACGGAATGTGCGTCTTCGCCGGAAAGAGATAAAATCTACAAACCTAATCTCCAATGCATGTCTCCCCACCCTTTTCCCACGAAATCCTTCACATCCATTGTCACGCCCCGGATTTGGGTAAACCCGAGTAGTGAATATTATTTAAAAGAAAAAGGTTTAAATAAATAGATTATGATAATAAAAATAAAACTCAACGAAAACCAAGTCGGGATTGCTCACATACGTACCCACCTTTAGAGCCACTGCTCAAGGACCCATAATACAATGGTACCCCACCCACACGCTGACACTACCGTATGTGACTAGAGATATGAGGCCGGCTTTAAGGGCACTACCCCTATGGTACCGATACACCTAATACTTGCGCAAGTTTCCGGGCTCTCACCGTTAGCCTCCGGGGCTCATCCTTAAATCCAAAATGGTACAATGTACCCACCTTTAGAGCCACTGCTCAGGGACCCATCATACAATGGTACCCCACACACATTGGTACTACAATCCCAGAAAATATATATATATATATATATATATAAAAGCTCCAAAAGGACGAAAAAAACAGCAAAGTTCACACACCGAAAATAATACACAACACTGTAATGTTATAGTTAATTAATTATCGAATGTCACTTGAAACACATTATTTTAATCACAATACCACCACATATGTATACACATTGTCACCACCTTCAACACTTCTCAAAGGTTCAATTTATATCATATTTTCACAAATTATATACTAAGCATAGTAAAAAATAAAATCATTAGTCATTATACTGCAACTGCACCACCTTATTTGTTATAACAACATATATCAATATCTGAACCTAAATTAACATGCAACAAGCAACACAAAAATCCCGCTTTTAGAGCGAAATCATATTCTTCCCCCTTACCTACGCAAACGAGAGCTCGTTTGTCAAATAATCCCAAACTCAAGCCGAAAACCCAACGAACAGCTAGAACCAGATCTGGACAGCCCGATAACGGTCCTTAAACAATAAACGTAATTAAAACGAGCTAGATGTCATTATAATTGATGTAAATTCGGATTAGGGTAAAGCCCTAAAAATGACCTTTTATAAAAGTGAAAATTGGAGGAAAAGACTTACACAGATAGATAGGGCTCGAAGAGTAGATTAAAAAAAAGTATTTGATCATGAAAAACGGACTACGAACGAACCCAAAAACACTCGAATTGCCGCTGCCTAAAAACCCCCGAAAACCCCACACACAACCGCTTCCAGAACTCGTCGGACTGCAGCCCTAACTGACTTGAACAGTCCTTCTCTGGTGGACCCGATCTCCCTCTCTGTCACTCAGCACTCTCTCTCTCTCTCTACTATGTATATGTATATGTGTATTATGCATATATGTATATTAATATGTGTTCACTGCCTAACTTATGTTAGGTTTAGCTTTTTTATTTATATTTTTATTATACTAGTCCACTTACTTATAATATAATACCATTCACCCCCAAGCTATCATATATCTCACACAAATAAATAAACACACTAACACGTAATATCACTATTTCCTTAATAAAATTAATAATAAACTATTGAATTTCCGAGTTGTTACATCCATTGTAAGTTCTCAACCAAAAAAGCCAAAAATAGATTTAAAAGAAGTAAGAATTATAAAGGTGAACCATGCATCTGTTTTTTCTATGGAAGATGTTAAGCAGTTATCGGAACCATTTAAGTACACGTTGGTAGGTAAATTCACGCATGAGAAACCTGAGATAAAATCTATATGGAAACTTTCAGTAAATTTGATCTTTTGGGAAAGTATACTATAGGTGTGATTGACCACAAACATGTTCTAATTCCAGGTTTTCACGAAGAAGATTTTACAAGAATATGGCTTAAAAAATTTGGTACATTGAGCATTGCCCTATGCGTGTTTTTAAGTGAACGTATGACTTTGATCCCGATTTTGAAACACCTGTAGCACCTTTCTAGATCAATCTTTCCAAATTGCCAATTCATTTACACAATATTTCTAGTATTTTCTCTATAGCTAGGGCTTTTGGAACTCCTCTAAAGGTTGATGAACCTAGCTCTAAGTTGACGTGACCCAGCCTAGCAAGAATCTGTGTTGAGGTGAACCTAAGTGATGATCTAGTTGAAAGAGTGTGTATTGGTTATGGTGAGGATAGTGATGTTGGGTTCTGGCAATATTGTAAATATGAGGATCTACCCGACTACTACAATTTTTGTTACAAGCAAGGTCATGCAATAACCTCTTGTAAATTTTAAAACGCTACAAAAGAAAACATCCAAGTAGCAGATAAAGATAGCAAGGAAAAAGAGATGAAAAGTAAAAAACAAGTGGCCAAATTATACAACACCAATGTAAGAAAAAAAGAGACCATTAAAGATTGGGTTGCTAGAACTTTTCAAAAAGCTGAAGAATCAATTTTTTTTATTGATGATGGTCCAAGGAAGGTCATTCCCAGCAAGCCTGCATTCAAAGAAGTAGTAGTTATTAGTAATAAAGAAGAAGAATTAGAAGAGGAAATAGTAGAAGAAGAAATTATAGAAGAAATTGTCTGTGAAGGTCTACTTATGCTGCTTATAAAGGTAATAGGGAGATTATGAAAGGTCAAATCAAAGATCAATCTCTAACCATTTTTAATAAAGTAAAAAGCTTTCTAGTGGAGAGTAATATTATGGATATTACTGAAATTGAAGAAAAAGAGGAAAGGGACAACTCTATTGCTCTTAGAGGAGAGGTAGAAGACTTAAAAGAAGGTGGTGATCTTATTTTTTCTAGCACAGACATTGAAGAAAATGCAGAAAGCTAGAAGGAAAATCATTCAAAAAGCCAGAAAAAGAATAAGAAAAAAAGAGAAATTTCAAAGAAGAATGAGCAAACTAGTAAACAACAAATGAGTTTGAGATCTTTCTCTAATGTGGGGAAAACAAAAAGGTATAATAAATGATAAATGCACTTATTTGGAATGTGAGGGGTGTGGATAACAAGACTACTATTAGAAGAATAAAGTTCTTATGCAAGTCAAATAATATTATGTTTCTTATTTGCATAGACCATAAGGTAGATAATACTAAATTGGATCTGTATAGAAGAAAAGTGGGGTTTGATTATGCTTTTGCGTAAGATGAAAATAAAATTTGGGTGTTTTATAATAATGGGTTGGAGATAAAAGTGGGTAACCAATGCAGTCAATATATCAATTTGGAGGTTCTAGTTTTATTCTCAAATACTATGTTTCAAGTCTCTGCAGTGTATGCTAAATGCATTGTGCAAGAAAGGCAACAACTTTGTAATTTCTTGGTGAATTCAAAAACTACTAATGCTTTGTTTTTACGTGGTGATTTTAATACAGTTTCAAATGAAGAAGATCAAGTTGGAGGTCTTCCTATCAATTTAAATGGTGCTAATGATTATTTAGATTGCATTGAAGAAATTGGTGCTTTTGAGCTTAAGTTTACAGGCTCAAGGTATACTTGAAGAAATAATAAGGATGATCTTATCTTAGAAAGAATTGACAAATTTTGTGTGAATCTTAACTGTTACAATTTGTTTAAGTCTATTACTATAGAGCATTTATCCAAAGCTAATTCTGATCATATCCCCCTTTTGGTTACTATGAAGAATGAATATGATCAGAATGTTAAGAGGTTCATCTTTCAAAAATATTGGCTAGGCCATAACGAGTTCTTAGAAGTGGTAAAGTCTAACTGGAAAACTTATCTTAGTGGCAATGCACTATTTTCTCTGGTTCATAATTTAAAATGTTTGAAGAAATTTTTATCTACTTGGAGTAAAGTTACTTTTGGCAATATCTTCCAGAAGGTTATAGATGCTGAAGATCTGGTGCTCAAAGCTGAATATATTTTTGAATCTAATCATTCCCCTGCAAATAGAAGTGAACTCAATATAGTGCAAGCTGATCTCAATTATAGACTAAAAATAGAGGAAGACTTATGGAATCAAAAAACTAATAGTAGGTGGGCTAAAGAAGGTGATGCTAATACTAAATTCTATCATGGAGTGGTTAAAGTGAGAAGAAGTAAGTGTAAATTACTTATGGTTAAAAATGATCAAGACCAACAGTTAACTGATAAAAAAAACATTCAAGAAAAAGCTGTTAATTTCTTCAAGAGTCTACTAGTTACAAATAACATTACCATTATCAGATATGAAAGCTTAGATATTATCTCTAAAATGATTTCAGATGATGACAATGAGTATTTGATCAGAGACATAAGTATAGATGAAGTTAAGGATGCAGTTCACAGTCTTAATAAAAGTAGTGCACCTGGGGTGGATGGGTTTAATGGTCACTTTTTCACCTACTGTTGGGATATTATTGGATAAGACATTTTAGCTGCAGTTAAGCAGTTCTTTGCTAGCTCAGAATTGTCAAAGTCAATGACCTCTACCCCTATTGCTCTTATCCTAAGAAGACAAATGCAGATAAATACTCTGATTTCAGACGTATTAGCTTGTGTAATTTCTGCAACAAAGTTATTTCTAAGATTATGACATCTAGATTAGCACATGTTCTCTCCCAGCTTATCTCTGAAAATCAGTGTGGATTTGTGGCTGAAAGAGATATTGTAGAGAATATTTTGCTTTCTCAAGAGTTTATTTCAACTCGTAATAAAAAAATAGTGGTAAGAATATTGCTTTGAAGTTAGACATGAAAAAAATCCTATGATAACATTTCTTGGCATTTTCTTTCTTCTGTTCTCAGAAAATTGGGTTTTTCAGAGATTTGGATTGATAGAAGTTGGAGACTAATCTCAAATAATGGCTTTTCTATTCTTGTGAATGGTGTTTCAACAGGGTACTTTAATGCTACTAATGGCCTGAGACAAGGAGATCCAATTTCTTCTAGTCTATTTATTCTTTGTTCAGAAATATTATCAAGGAATCTGAATTATGTTATTGAGAAAAAGAGATGGAAATCTTTCAAAGCACCCATTGGAATTCTTATTGTTACTCATCTGGCGTTTACTGATGATATTATCATTTTTAGTCGTGCTGATATGAATTCTATAAAATATATAAAGAGAGTGCTTCTTCAATACTGCAAGGATTCTGGACAAGAAATTAACCTGGATAAAAGTTTTATGTATGTTTCTAAAAAGGTGACAGATAAAAATACAGATCAATGAGCAATTTGATGAACATCAAAGTGAATAAAACACCTTTTTGTGTATTTGGGTTGTAAGCTCTTTCATGGGAATAAAAGGTGTTTTTTCTATCATGAGTTAATACTTAAACTGAGAAGCAAGCTTTCAGGGTAGAAGACACAAAATCTCAATATGTGAGGGAGACTTATTCTTATTAACTACACATGTGGTGCGCTCAGATACCACGAGAGTTGCATTTTAGATTTCATGATTCCGAACACCTTCTCACTCTCTTACCAGGACATGACTTCAAATATTCTCTGTGTGAGGTCAGTAGCTTAACTTGGTTTCTCTTTTCCTTGTGAGAAATGTGATTTTGAGGCCCATACATTATGTGCTTTTAGTGCCAAATCGAGACAACCTCGAGAGCCCATCAACACCCTGTCGATAAAACGTTGTATAAGAATTAATACACCTCAAAGTTCTACTAAACGGGGGCCAAATGCACGTATTTCTAGTAACCAATTGGTGAAGTCCCCATTAGGGATGTTTGTCATTTTTCATGTTAGGGCATGACATTGGAGTGTAAACAATGTGAATTCTACGTACCTTCATGTCAGTTGTGCATGGTATCCGCATGGTATCAACACTATGCAAACTCTTACTCTTGACAGTTCTGCAGATTTATTACCCTCGGAGATAATTCCAATTTTTGACAGTTATTTATGTAATGTCTGTAATAAAGTGTTAACCGAAGACGGATGGGTTATTTTAGTGTGGATGAAAAAGGCAAGATCACCGCTGCTCATCTCAATTGTGTTGTACCCAATCTCTTTTTTACTCCATCATTCCAGTTGATTTTAGTGAATCCAGATAAATAGCTGACAAGTTTGGTGATCGTCGATATTTTACATGAGATGTTGTCAATAATCATTGATATTGAACTAAATCAGTCTACTTTATAAAGGAATAGGATGTGAAATCAGTGTCGAAATGAGGTTGATGCTGCCAGAGAAGCACTGGTGTTCTTGATCTCGTTCTAGTTTTGATCAATCTATTTGTTTTCGGGTTGCCTTCTTTTTCTTATCCATAGGGTTTCTGTTTTGTTTTTGTTAAATGGCTAAGTTTTTGCTTGAAATGTTGTTCGATACCGTGTTAAAATTGTAATGAAAACGTTCCTCGTCAGTTTTTGTGTGCATTGTTGCCTGAAAAAGTTAATAGACAAGATCTTAATCACTTGGACACAATATTAAGTCCATTATCAATATGTATAAAATGTAAATGTAAATGTATGGTATAATACTTACTATTCTAAACAGTGAAAGAATTAATGAACTACAGTAAATTTTCATAAAACAACCAATAAACAAGTCTCACGTTATCATGCATTGCGTATATCCTTCTATCATATATTGGGTGCAAAATATTCTCTCAACCTCAAGTAAAAAAACAGCCTCACGCCATATGAATGGAGTTTATAATACAGAAGCCAACAAAACACATCCCATTATGGAATTTCTTATAATAGAGTATATTTATCTCCCTTATAAATTTCGAATACAAAGTAAAATAAAACTCATCATTTAACCAGATAAAAGGAACAAAGACCTACTAAAAACAGGCCAGTTATTTCAAAAATGGCTATAAAAAAGGGACTGCTAGTTTTGTTCCTTTGTGCTCTTGTTTTGTGCTCTGGCTAACACTACCGTACACCTGGTACACTATAATTTAGCTTGCGTCATCCATTAAAAATTCAATACATATTAATGAATCCAAAAATAACTATTTTAAAATAAATTCAAAATTAAAACTAAAAAATTATATTGATTGAGACACACTTAATTATAGTCTAACGGGTTTATATCAGTGTTTCTCCGCTTGTGAGTTGTGCTTACCGACCCGAGAAAGAAATTAGCTACAAGGATCTTGATAAGGGTGATCCTGTCAGACACATTCCACACAACTACAAAAGGTCCCCGGTCAATACTTATCACCACGGATGTGAGAAAATAAATAAAGTTGTAGTATGGTGTACTAACTAAATAATTTGTAGTATCTCGTACAAAATCGAAAGAAGTTTATTATGGTGTACAAAGTAAAAAAAAACTCCAATCTAATTATACAAGTATAAAATACGTATGTAATTGGAAATAGTTTAACTGGTTGTTATGTCACGCCCCGGATTTTGGATAAACCCAGGTTGTGAATGTAAATTAAAAGAAAAAGGTTTAAATGACAAAATATGCGGAAGCATTCGACAACACACTAAATAAAAACCAAACGGATCCTTCAGGACATGCCGATAGTCATATTTGAGTCACTATTGGCCTAAGGGTAGCCAACAACGCTCAAATGTGACGATACGAAAAGAAAGCAATTTTAATAAAATGATTTATAGAAATTTCGGCATGACCTTTACGTATCTATTTGTTTCCACAAAAATCAACCTGTTCAAACAACATGATATAAATAATTAAAACTCGCCAATGCGATATTTCTAAAAAACCAATCCAACAATAAAATGTCACCTCCAATCCAGCTAACCATCCAGGTCCAAAACATATAGTCAAAATAAATAAGGTACGAATAAAATATTAGTATGCAAATAACGAACAAACTCGTGATAAACACTTATTAGGCCAATATGGCTCAACTAAACAAATGGTTCCAACGTGAATAAAAAGTCTAACGTGCTCGCGATCAAGTGTAATCCGATAACTGAGCCACTAGCAATCACTCTAAGATTCGTCACGGCTTAAGTCGGCACCTGTACGTCGATTGAAAACAAAACGTACAGAAAACAAAGAAAGGAGGTAAGAAAACAATCTCGCTTAAAAAGCGGCGCATGCTACTAAGCATGCACACACAATCCTAACATGGCAAGTATATTATCATGATAAATAAGGACAAGACAATTTTATGAGAAACGTAACCATCTCAGTAACTCACACATTCGCAATAGTTGAACAAATAAACAAGGTTTAAATAAATAGATTATGATAATAAAAATAAAAATAAAACTCAATGAAAACCAAGTCGGGATTGCTCACATACGTACCCACCTTTAGAGCCACTGCTCAAGGACCCATAATACAATGGTACCCCCACCCACACGCTGACACTACCGTATGTGACTAGAGATATGGGGCCGGCTTTAAGGGCACTACCCCTATGGTACCGATACACCTAATACTTGCGCAAGTTTCCGGGCTCTCACCGTAAGCCTCCGGGGCTCATCCTTAAATCCACAATGGTACAAATGTACCCACCTTTAGAGCCACTGCTCAGGGACCCATCATACAATGGTACCCCACACACATTGGTACTACAATCCCAGAAAATATACATATATATATATATAAATAAAAGCTCCAAAAGGGCGAAAAACAGTAAAGTCCACACCGAAAATAATACACAACACTTTGATATGTTATAGTTAATTAGTTATCGAATATCACTTGAAACACATCATTTTAATCACAGTACCACCACATATGTATACACATTGTCACCACTTTCAACACTTTTCAAAGGTTTAATTTATATCATAGTTTCACAATTTATGTTCTAAATATAGTAAATATATAATCATTAGTTATTATACTACAACTGCACCACCATATTCGTTATAACCACATATATCGATATCCGAACCTAAATTAACATGCAACAAACAACACATAAATCCCGCTTTTAAAGCGAAATCATATTCTTCCCCCTTACCGAAACAAACGAGAGCTCGTTTGTAAAAACTCCCAAACTCGAACCGTACCACCTAATAAAATCTGGACAGCCTAGCGACAGTCCTTAACAGCCCCTATTATGTAATTAAAATAAGGCACGAATCAATATAAAAGGCTAATTTCGGATTATTAATAAAATCGTAAAAACTGGGTTTTTATAAAAGTGAAAATCGGAGAAGCAGGCTTACACAGGTAGATAGATATCGACGAGTAGATTAAGAAAATGTATTTGATTGCGAAAAACGGACACCCGAAGACCTCGATATCAGCCTCCGAAGCGACCACGTAGAAACCCCCAAAAAAAACAGCCAACTACACCTCCCTATAGTCGCTGGTTTGTCGCCGGTACCCCGTCTCCGGCAACCCTTCACTGTCGGCCCTTCCTCTCTCTCTTCCCCGCTGACTCTCTCTCTCTCTTTGAATATATGTGGCGGCTGTGTGTATGTATATAGTATGTATACACGTATAATAATGTATATATATGTATTTACTGTAGGTTTAGGTAGTGGGTTTATTTAATTACTAGCTTAGTCCATAAAAATATTCTCAATTAACAACACCACTAGAACTGTTATATATCTATTTTATTACCATAACATATATCTCACGTATACCCACAAGTACACCACACATTAATATCACTATAAAGATAATAAAATCAATAATAACTACGGAAATTTCCGAGACGTTACATTCTCCCCAACTTAGAAAAATTTCGTCCCGAAATTTAGCACACACTACTATCGCCCAAAAACTAGTCCAAACATCATACATAATCTCACCCACCAAAACTTTCCACAAAGAACCACCGTAGGAAAAGGGAGTCTACCGTCAAAATGATAGAAAAGAAAATGTAGGGTGAAGCTAACTCAAAATTAAAAGAAAGGTCATGTTAACAATTCCCACCATAGAATGGTCACCTCACTTCTTGTTACTATATTTCCATTAACTTATTAAGTTTACAACCAAACATATAATTATAAAGATGGTAAAACAACATAAACATGTATTTGCTAACAAAATATAATCACATTCCCATACATCGAGTCCCTTTTTTTTTTATAACATATCACAAATGTTTCCTCCACCAAACAACACCGTACAGTTTGTTAAAATCCTCAACGAGCAAAACTTCTAAATCTATTGCACAAAATTGTCTAAGAAAAAAAATAAACTTCCTGTGAATACTGTTTTATAGTTCAAAATTAGCTATAAATAAGTAAGCAGACACTACATAGATAAATTCAACAAGTATAAACACACCCCATAAGAGTAACATTGAACATATAAGAAAGTCAATCAAGTATGAACACACAAAACGATGACTATGTACATAAACTATTAGATGTCCAAACACTAAATCATTTAGTTTAATATAAAGAACATAATGTGATATCTAACTCACGAATTTTGAACAGAAAAGAAATGTAATTTTTGATGTACACCACATCACGTCTAACTGCAAATTATATATATATACCTTTTTTTTTTTTTTTTTTAAACAACACAAATTTTATTTTTTTCAGAAATACTATAAATAGATTTACCAAACGACGACAAAAAAATTAAAGTAAATACACCAATTTATAAATTAAAAGCGCACATGTAGTCAAGTTATAGTTCCACCACACAATGATCACCATTGCAGTAATGTTCATAAAACTATCATACCTATATCCAAATACACGTTACAAAAACTCATCACAATATTATTCGCATAGCCTTACATCATCATACACATACATCATAAGCACATAGCCCCATAGGAAAAACATAAAAATCATCACTATAAAACGCAGTAAAATTACTAAAAGATATTATCACAACACTTCTTTTCTCCAATAAAATAATATTAAAATAAAACTATATCAACACACATACGAAGACCGGTAGCTAATCGGTATCTCGTTTGTCCGTCGATATAAAAACAAAGAAAATCTTTCATCTGAAAGTTTTGGCATGTCCGACTAACTCGCAAATGAATTTTTTTTTTTAAATCCACATGTATATTTATATATAGATAACACTTCTCAAGAATATTTTAAGAAAAAAGAAAAATATGGTACTTTTGATCAAGTCAAAACCATGATAACTAACTCTACCGCACGCCAAATTTACATACACGTGTTTAGTATTTACAATTTAAAATAAATATAAAAGAAAAGAATGATTTATGAAAATAGCATCACTGAGATAAACGCAAAGATCATACACCTTTCTTAATCATGACATGCATCTCTCATAAGTACATATCGAAGGATTATAAAACAAATATAGACATAAGAACGCACCAAATGATAGGTTCGTAAATTCTCAATCAACTCTAACAAACATATATTACATACACTTGCTATTACATTAAAGTTTTCAACCAATATTATTCTAAAAAAAATTAAAGTACAAGTAACAAAAAAAAAACGTACCAAAAATATAACACACACCTAACACTTTTCACATCACTCGATCATAAACAGTAAGTTTGTAATTACATCCTTTAATATAGCATACTTAGATCCTATTCCTTCGGGTTTCAAGAAATGAATCGACACGGATCGTCACATAAAAACACACATTAAACACAAGGGTGGCGTGATCAAAGTTAAGCAATCCATCCAAATCCATCCAAAAGAAAATTAACTAGATATAAGTTAACATCTCCACAAATAAGGCCCTTGTTTTTTTTTAAACAAAAATTCCTTACATAGAAATCAAACTCAGAAATACAAACCATTGACGCAGCTCACAAAAACGTAACTATTGTTAGTCAACAGTTTCCAATTCAACATATATAACGGATTACAAAATTACAATGTTATGCACTTGAACACCGTAGAAAGCACAAATGTAATGCTAACCATCTACAATTATATGATAATAACATGCGAGTACAAAATTTTAAAATATATAAAAAATAAAAATAAAAATAAATAAAAATAAAGCTGAATGACTAACTAATTCACATTCCTAGTCAAAAACTTAATTTTTTTAAACAATTTTTTTTTTATATAACAAAAGTCAAAAACTTCCATCAGAGGTTACGCACACACTCAATATACCACTACAACTAACATGACTAACCGTAAAATGAAACCGAGACTTGTATTTCCTAAACCACACTAACATTTTCATTTTTCACAAGCTCATTTGGAACGTCATCAACTTATTTTAATATTCATCAAACATTTAACAGAAACACTTCACCATGAACACAATTATGAAAACCATATTGTCTACAAATACACCGCTCTTTTATTTTCTTTTAAAGTTATGCAAATCAAAATACACAGGTAACTATATATGTACTAACACAAAATTTTAGAACACGTCATTAATAAGAAAATTTCCCAAGACCTAAAAATTTAACACGAAATAAAAAGGCTCACCAAGCAACACAAGATAAGTACGTCCTCTAAAATTGAAAAAAAGTCATAGGTAAATATATCAACTAACCGAAAGAAGTCAAACTTTCAAATTTATTTGAAACACTTCATATTAAGACCATAAATACCAACACTCCCATATGATAGAGTAAGTCATCTAGAACACTAATTATTATTTTTGTCTCAACAAGCGAAAATCAAGGCTATGCAGGATTGAAACGTCAACAAAATTAAAAACTCAAATTTATTCACAAAACATTCACATGCTTTAAACACAAACAAGTCAAGTATGTGATTACAACATAGCCTACTAAGAGAGTTATTCATGATGCACAACAAAGTCCAATTTCAATGATTACCCGCATTAAATCTAAAAAAATAGCATCCAAAAACAATCACAATTTATAAATCTTCGTATCCTCAAAAGTCTCTCTATAAACATGTAACAAGGAAAATAAATACACAACAATACAAGTAACTATTTTACAATCTCATGTAATCTACACATGACGAATTCCAAATTTGAAAGAATAAAATAACCAAAAAAAAATACACACATAGCTCCACTTCACTTCACAATCAAAACTTGTTATCACGCTTGCACAACGCTAATGGTAGACAGATAACCCACTAGAGTAAAAAGAACAAAAATCAAATAAAATCTATCCAACACCAAACATAATTTACACACGAATATATAATAAATGCATAAGCAACCAACAAATTAAACGTCGCCAATAAATAAGCAAAACTATTGCGAAACAAATTTGAAATGTCAACAAAAGCAACTAGTCAAAGGAATACCATTATACTCACATCATTTAAAATAATAAGAAAATCGACTATAATCTAAGAGTCATTGCTTGCTATACTTAATTTTCAATAACTCCGCCTACTTAATCGAAGAAACTATCATTCGAACATACCACCACATAATAAAATATTCCCGTGATCGAATAAAAGAAAAATAAACGACTATACCACACAAACAACACTTGAAAACACTGTAATCATACTTAAATCACTGTAGTCATACTAGTGGTTAATCATAAAAATAATCACTTGAAAAACACCACCACCATCTCCAACCAATACAAATAACACAAACACTATTTCAATACAATCACACGAGTACTGCAACACTATATACAAATGTGTCCATGTACAAAAACAATTCACATTCTAGTTATAAACAAGCAAACACATTATGAAAACGAAGGCTGACAAATTATTGAAAGAAAATGCAAGCAGGACACTACAACGATAACAAGAACTAATCGCATATTCATGCAACGGACAAACACTCACATGCAAACAAGATATGCAGATTTTTATAAAGGGTCTTACACCATCTAATCTAAGTCCCTAACCTCATTCCCGTGTGTGTCTAACCTACCCAACAGGCCACCAGGGTAATCGAAACCCGGTTGGCTCTGATACCAAGCTGTCACGCCCCGGATTTTGGATAAACCCAGGTTGTGAATGTAAATTAAAAGAAAAAGGTTTAAATGACAAAATATGCGGAAGCATTCGACAACACACTAAATAAAAACCAAACGGATCCTTCAGGACATGCCGATAGTCATATTTGAGTCACTATTGGCCTAAGGGTAGCCAACAACGCTCAAATGTGACGATACGAAAAGAAAGCAATTTTAATAAAATGATTTATAGAAATTTCGGCATGACCTTTACGTATCTATTTGTTTCCACAAAAATCAACCTGTTCAAACAACATGATATAAATAATTAAAACTCGCCAATGCGATATTTCTAAAAAACCAATCCAACAATAAAATGTCACCTCCAATCCAGCTAACCATCCAGGTCCAAAACATATAGTCAAAATAAATAAGGTACGAATAAAATATTAGTATGCAAATAACGAACAAACTCGTGATAAACACTTATTAGGCCAATATGGCTCAACTAAACAAATGGTTCCAACGTGAATAAAAAGTCTAACGTGCTCGCGATCAAGTGTAATCCGATAACTGAGCCACTAGCAATCACTCTAAGATTCGTCACGGCTTAAGTCGGCACCTGTACGTCGATTGAAAACAAAACGTACAGAAAACAAAGAAAGGAGGTAAGAAAACAATCTCGCTTAAAAAGCGGCGCATGCTACTAAGCATGCACACACAATCCTAACATGGCAAGTATATTATCATGATAAATAAGGACAAGACAATTTTATGAGAAACGTAACCATCTCAGTAACTCACACATTCGCAATAGTTGAACAAATAAACAAGGTTTAAATAAATAGATTATGATAATAAAAATAAAAATAAAACTCAATGAAAACCAAGTCGGGATTGCTCACATACGTACCCACCTTTAGAGCCACTGCTCAAGGACCCATAATACAATGGTACCCCCACCCACACGCTGACACTACCGTATGTGACTAGAGATATGGGGCCGGCTTTAAGGGCACTACCCCTATGGTACCGATACACCTAATACTTGCGCAAGTTTCCGGGCTCTCACCGTAAGCCTCCGGGGCTCATCCTTAAATCCACAATGGTACAAATGTACCCACCTTTAGAGCCACTGCTCAGGGACCCATCATACAATGGTACCCCACACACATTGGTACTACAATCCCAGAAAATATACATATATATATATATAAATAAAAGCTCCAAAAGGGCGAAAAACAGTAAAGTCCACACCGAAAATAATACACAACACTTTGATATGTTATAGTTAATTAGTTATCGAATATCACTTGAAACACATCATTTTAATCACAGTACCACCACATATGTATACACATTGTCACCACTTTCAACACTTTTCAAAGGTTTAATTTATATCATAGTTTCACAATTTATGTTCTAAATATAGTAAATATATAATCATTAGTTATTATACTACAACTGCACCACCATATTCGTTATAACCACATATATCGATATCCGAACCTAAATTAACATGCAACAAACAACACATAAATCCCGCTTTTAAAGCGAAATCATATTCTTCCCCCTTACCGAAACAAACGAGAGCTCGTTTGTAAAAACTCCCAAACTCGAACCGTACCACCTAATAAAATCTGGACAGCCTAGCGACAGTCCTTAACAGCCCCTATTATGTAATTAAAATAAGGCACGAATCAATATAAAAGGCTAATTTCGGATTATTAATAAAATCGTAAAAACTGGGTTTTTATAAAAGTGAAAATCGGAGAAGCAGGCTTACACAGGTAGATAGATATCGACGAGTAGATTAAGAAAATGTATTTGATTGCGAAAAACGGACACCCGAAGACCTCGATATCAGCCTCCGAAGCGACCACGTAGAAACCCCCAAAAAAAACAGCCAACTACACCTCCCTATAGTCGCTGGTTTGTCGCCGGTACCCCGTCTCCGGCAACCCTTCACTGTCGGCCCTTCCTCTCTCTCTTCCCCGCTGACTCTCTCTCTCTCTTTGAATATATGTGGCGGCTGTGTGTATGTATATAGTATGTATACACGTATAATAATGTATATATATGTATTTACTGTAGGTTTAGGTAGTGGGTTTATTTAATTACTAGCTTAGTCCATAAAAATATTCTCAATTAACAACACCACTAGAACTGTTATATATCTATTTTATTACCATAACATATATCTCACGTATACCCACAAGTACACCACACATTAATATCACTATAAAGATAATAAAATCAATAATAACTACGGAAATTTCCGAGACGTTACATGTTAAATAAAAAATTTAAGTGAATATCAACTTTTGCAAACAACTTGAAATGCACTGTCAAAAGTATGTGATAGATAAACGACAGTTTTGTTCAACATAACATTAATATAGACTTGTCAACAGTATAGTTTTCATTGGTCTTTGAGTACCTGCGAGATAGGAGAAAATATTTAATGAGTAAGAGCATTAATATACTTCATACCATCGGGAACAAATTTCTTCAAAGTTTATATCGTCATTTGGTTATTTAATCGGTTTTTTCATATCTATTTATAAAAAGAATTCGATTTATTTTTGTAAATCACCGTATTATTATATTTCTGAAGTGTTTGTTAAAAAAATTCTGCAACATTTGACATTTTATATATTTTTTTTATGTTTAATTGTTTGTTTGACATCTTATAAAATAGTAATATTTATAAATACAAAAAAAAATATAAAATGTCAAATTTTACAGATTTTTTTAAACAAATACTTTAGAAATAAAATAACACGTTGATTTTTTTAAAAAAAACTGAAAAAAAATTACAAAAACATATGAAAAAACTGATAACATAATCAAAACATGAACGTACAAACTTGGGGAAATTTGAACCCATACCACCTGCTTCTACCCTTGATGAAACAGAGATTCGGCCTAAATTATTGTTCATCAATGTTTTAGTGTTCAGTGTTGCGTACTCTTTCACTCTTCATGAAAGAGCTGGGACCTTACTAGTACCACTAAATATTTAATCATTTTCATATTAATTCCACCATCAATATTTATGAAAAAAAATATCTAAGATATATATAACTCCAATTAGGTTATGAATCTAAACAATAGAAGTGTCAATGAGCCACATTTACTTATTATAAACATATCCAATAAACAGACGTCTATGTTATCATGAAGTGAGTATATCCTTGTTAATCATATTGGGTTGCAAAACATTCTCTCAACCTCAAGTATATGACAGCTTATCATGCCAAATTTATAATTTATATATGGAGTTTATATAGAGGCCAAAAATACACAAATACCATTTCAACATTCTAATTTCGGATTTCCTTATAATAGATATATTAGTCTCCCCTATAAATTTCATATAGCACGTACAGTAAAACTCATCATTTAGCCAGATAAAAGGAACAAAAACCTTCTGGAAAAAGGCCAGTTCAACAATGGCTATAAGCAAGGGGGAACTGGTTTTGTTCCTTTGTACTCTTGTTTTATGCTCTCATATTGTGAGCTGTGTTGAGAAACCTGAGAAAGAAATCGACTACGGAGATCTCAACAAGGGTGATCATGATAGAGACACTCACCATGATTACCATAGGACTCCGGCCAATCCTTACCGACCTGGATGTGAACTAGAAAATAAATGTCGCGGTGGTTCAAATTTTGAATTCAAGGTGCCGGCTAAGACTCCCACAGTTCTGCCTCCGAGGCTAATATCCAGAAAATTCCACATAAAGAGTTTTTCTTAATGGAATATATTGTCGATGAAGAAGAATATAAACGGCGACAAAATATGAAAATAAGAGATGAAACGGGACTAGGTTATATGATCATATAAACTTATGTACAAGTCTCCTATGATATTTTACTTGTTCATAATAAATAACTACACCCTATTTTTTTTCTTGTGAACGCATTTGTTTACATTTTCTCAAGTGATGCACATAAATATGGAACATGCATGCAAGTCTTTGTATATTAATCTGTTTATTTGTGTAGAAAATTTGTTGGTCGCAAAGTCAGAAACCCAAACTGGGGGTGCTGAATTTGCATAAAAACTAACAATAAAACACCCAAGCTCTAACTACAAAATAAGTTGGTAAACACTTAAATCAGTTTGTATATGCAACTTATTAACTGAAATTCTATCTAACCAATTAGTTGATATAAGTCTAGTTAGTAAATTTCTAGCAACTGAATAAGCATCGGTTGGTATTTAATAACTAATGCAGCAACCAATGTTATCAGTTAGAGCAACCAATGTTATCAGTTAGAGCAACCAATGTTATCAGTTAGTACAACTCACCAGCTGTTAACAAATCACCAACTGATCTCCATCAGTTACAAATTTCTAACTGATTTACTAACACTATAAAAGAAATTGCTATTTTGTGGAGTAACTACAATTACCATCTGACTTGGGCACATTTTGCAACTGACATTACTAACTATATACCAGTTAGCAAAATGCTCAATTTAAATCAGTAGCTAATTAGATTCAACAATTGCTATTTAAATAATATCTAAAAATAAAATCAAATTAGGCTAAACGAAATTTCATTAATTAATTAATAAACAACAAATCCGATCAAAGTTACATTCGACATTAAATTACAAGACAAATACAGCAGTCTCAAATATAACGAGTCAATTACAACCATTAAACACTACATATAAAACCAGTTCGATACCATCACCATCACTATCACGGTCTTCATCGGTGAATTCAATTTGTCATTCATCGGAACGGAACCACCCATTGAGCCATCAATTTTGTTGTTGTTGCTGCCTTCTCAATGCGTAATCCTTCACTCAATTGTTCCATCTCGCTTCCGATAGAACTAACTGTACTACGTTGACTGTTGGACGATGAACTAAAACTGCGACTGCAGTTATGTGTTTGTCAACTCTATACATCTGATTTAGTTATCCCACTTGTATCTTTCAAGGTGGGTTGAATTCTCATCAATAGCAGTTTCATTCTCTTTACTTCTTTATTTCGCGTGTATACTTAATCTGTTTCAGGCAATAAAAACAGTATGTTGGATTCTAACACACGCAAAAGTATACAAATCTAACCTTAGGAGGCGAGAACATAATTAAGTTAGATCAACTCTTTTTCAAGCTTAAATAATTCAATTCAAAACGGAAGCCACAAAAAAACTTTAAAAAACAAACACAACGAAAATCACTTTTGGAGTATAAATGAATCCGTAATTTACTTTGACTAATGACTACTACAGTAGACTCACTCAATATATATACATATTTTAAACCACGCATCATTTGGTTAATTTAGCGACACTCAATTAATCAACATCATAGCAACAAGTGTAGGTCGTTCCTGACAATTTTCTTGTGTGTAATATTGTGATTGGTGTCTGACACGAGAACTCGATTGTAATGTTGAATGCTAAACCATAGTTGGGAGCTGAAAAAGATAAAAGAACTTAAGAAGGAAAGGTTTGGCTGTTAAAAATATTTACAAACTAATCTCATCAAATTGCAGTTTAAACATCAAAATTTACAATTGCATTTCATACATGAGCAAGGAAAAATGTCACGTGGCCTACAATCTAGATTTTCCCCTTAGCACCAAAGTGAAGCAGAATAAGAACATTGTCCCTCACTATAAAGAAATAAGCTAACGAAAAAAAAAATAGGTAGATAAATTTTTTTTACTCAAAATAACAACAGAAGAAAAGGTCCAATATAGTGGAATATACACTGACCTTGCAATAATTGTCGGGATATTTTGGAGACAATCACTTCCTTATGTGTTCAGGTCTCTGATATCTCAGAAGCTGCTAGCTACCTGAAATGAGAAGATACATATATAATGTTGGTATATGCCAAAAAATGTTAAAACCACAAACAGGAATAAAGTAGCACATAAATAAGAAAATAGCTACAAAAAAACAAAAAAGAAATATGATCTCATCTGCAAGAGCAAAAAGTTTGCTTGAAACATCATTTGAAAACCATCCTGTCTTCCAAGCACTCTGTACAAAATCACCGAATAAAGATATCGATGTGAGAGTAGAAAGTATTATTTGTAGCAGTAAGCACGTATTAAATGGAACGGGAGATAAGCGAATCTTTTAACACATCCAGATTCTTACTAATTAAGAGCTTCTAGATTCCATATCTATAGAATCATCTATAAGAAAAAAACTTAACCCCTTACCATTATATCAGCTTGTAGCAACTTCATTTTGCATTGGCACACCTACAGAAAAAGTTTTGTAAATAAAATAACTTAAGCAGGAAAGGTTGACTGTGAAAAATGTATGGAAAACTCAAATCGCAAAATTCGGATATGATGTATGATCAATAAAAAACACTATTTGAAAAGCCCCAATACAAAATTAAAAAGTATATAATGTTAGGAGTATGCAATGTATTACAAACTAAATGATCTTAAGAGTTAAAAATAAAATGAACATACATCGAATGAGATCCTAGTTCCTACCATAGGGGGGGGTTATTTTCTTATAAACAAATGAGTGTCGCTTAAACCTGCAGCCATAAAAAAATCCAAACAAAGGCAAAAGAATTCAATATTTTGCCAGAGGTATACACAAAGCATTTCCATTAACTTACCTCAACGCTCTTAACGTGTGACGAAATACACTCTTAAATTGAAGTATCAAATTGATGTATACATCCGTATATAAAAGTGAAGTATCATTTCACCCTTTTAACATTTTTATTTCTCTCTGCCACACAACAAACCCTCATACATAAGTGTATTAGGACCAATATGAATGTCCTCTTTCGAAACACATGTTCATAGTTAAATTACATGAGTTTAAACTGGTTTTTTTTTTTTGCCTTAATTTTCTTTCTTGAAACTTGTGTCTAACCGGCCTGTGGTTTTTCTTAGGCCATAAAAAGCTAGAACTTTAAAATCATACTTTCACAAACTAAAAAAAACCTAACTAAATTGTTTAAAAATTTGCAACAAAAAGTTAACAAGCCTTGATACAAAATAATATATGTTCATTAATACAAACTCAATCTTTTAGCACAAATAGTAACAACAATTCTCATCGACAAATCATCAAACACCTTATATGCAATAAATGATCTCAGTCCAAACACACACTCATTTAAAATTTCCAAGCCCTAAATTCGCAATTTAAGTACGAAAAAAGTTGAAATACGTTGTATCAAAATCAGTGTTTTAAATAGCGTTATCGTTATCGTAGCGTTTTTTCGAGAGAAACGCTAAAACCGCTAATAGCGTTGCTATATAGCGCTTTGCGGTGTATTTTTTTTTGCCTAAATATGCACTAAACTTTAGAATATATAACAAAAAAAATAAAAAATGTATAGTTATATTAGATAGTAATAAAAAAAAAATCAAAAAAAAATATTGTTACTGAGTTTCGAACTTGGGTCTGCTGAAAATTACAGAACTGTCTTAACCATTTGGACTGCAGACACTTTTATGAAAATTACACAATATATATTATTTATTTAGATCCGCTGTTTTTTTTTAACTCGCTATTTACGCTTTTGGTCCAGAATTTCGCGCTTTTTGCGCTTTTGGTCCCCTATATCGCGATTTTAGCGCAATTCCACCCAAAATCGTGATTTTTCGTTGCGTTTTTTACCAAAAAAGCGCTATTTCGCGCTACGTAGCGCGAATTTTAAAACAGAGATCAAAATGATAAATAAAAGACATTTACAAAAAGAGAAACCAAAACAGTTATTATAAGATCTAACGAAGAGATTCCGAGTTATTTATATGAAAAAGTAAAGCAAAAAACTTCAAAAAAATAATGCCAGAAATGACGGTATACCCTGTCAGTTTTGGTTTACTGAAGTGACCTATGTAGTTTTAGAGTTTGTAATAAGTCCAATTCCTTTATTATGTTTCATTTTAGTACAATTGATTTTACTTTCAAACTTTTCATTGTTTATTCATTGCTCATTGTTTATGAAATATTTGACGGATATAAATCATTAAAGAACACGAACTAGTATGTTATTTCTTTAATCTGTTCACAGTGAAAAAAGATGTTTTAATAGAAAGGAATACTTTTTAGAGAGAAAGAGAGACGAATATGGTGAATAGTCCTAGCCGCCGCATCCATGACGGAATGTGCGTCTTCGCCGGAAAGAGATAAAATCTACAAACCTAATCTCCAATGCATGTCTCCCCACCCTTTTCCCACGAAATCCTTCACATCCATTGTCACGCCCCGGATTTGGGTAAACCCGAGTAGTGAATATTATTTAAAAGAAAAAGGTTTAAATAAATAGATTATGATAATAAAAATAAAACTCAACGAAAACCAAGTCGGGATTGCTCACATACGTACCCACCTTTAGAGCCACTGCTCAAGGACCCATAATACAATGGTACCCCACCCACACGCTGACACTACCGTATGTGACTAGAGATATGAGGCCGGCTTTAAGGGCACTACCCCTATGGTACCGATACACCTAATACTTGCGCAAGTTTCCGGGCTCTCACCGTTAGCCTCCGGGGCTCATCCTTAAATCCACAATGGTACAATGTACCCACCTTTAGAGCCACTGCTCAGGGACCCATCATACAATGGTACCCCACACACATTGGTACTACAATCCCAGAAAATATATATATATATATATATAAAAGCTCCAAAAGGACGAAAAAAACAGCAAAGTTCACACACCGAAAATAATACACAACACTGTAATGTTATAGTTAATTAATTATCGAATGTCACTTGAAACACATTATTTTAATCACAATACCACCACATATGTATACACATTGTCACCACCTTCAACACTTCTCAAAGGTTCAATTTATATCATATTTTCACAAATTATATACTAAGCATAGTAAAAAATAAAATCATTAGTCATTATACTGCAACTGCACCACCTTATTTGTTATAACAACATATATCAATATCTGAACCTAAATTAACATGCAACAAGCAACACAAAAATCCCGCTTTTAGAGCGAAATCATATTCTTCCCCCTTACCTACGCAAACGAGAGCTCGTTTGTCAAATAATCCCAAACTCAAGCCGAAAACCCAACGAACAGCTAGAACCAGATCTGGACAGCCCGATAACGGTCCTTAAACAATAAACGTAATTAAAACGAGCTAGATGTCATTATAATTGATGTAAATTCGGATTAGGGTAAAGCCCTAAAAATGACCTTTTATAAAAGTGAAAATTGGAGGAAAAGACTTACACAGATAGATAGGGCTCGAAGAGTAGATTAAAAAAAAGTATTTGATCATGAAAAACGGACTACGAACGAACCCAAAAACACTCGAATTGCCGCTGCCTAAAAACCCCCGAAAACCCCACACACAACCGCTTCCAGAACTCGTCGGACTGCAGCCCTAACTGACTTGAACAGTCCTTCTCTGGTGGACCCGATCTCCCTCTCTGTCACTCAGCACTCTCTCTCTCTCTCTACTATGTATATGTATATGTGTATTATGCATATATGTATATTAATATGTGTTCACTGCCTAACTTATGTTAGGTTTAGCTTTTTTATTTATATTTTTATTATACTAGTCCACTTACTTATAATATAATACCATTCACCCCCAAGCTATCATATATCTCACACAAATAAATAAACACACTAACACGTAATATCACTATTTCCTTAATAAAATTAATAATAAACTATTGAATTTCCGAGTTGTTACATCCATTGTAAGTTCTCAACCAAAAAAGCCAAAAATAGATTTAAAAGAAGTAAGAATTATAAAGGTGAACCATGCATCTGTTTTTTCTATGGAAGATGTTAAGCAGTTATCGGAACCATTTAAGTACACGTTGGTAGGTAAATTCACGCATGAGAAACCTGAGATAAAATCTATATGGAAACTTTCAGTAAATTTGATCTTTTGGGAAAGTATACTATAGGTGTGATTGACCACAAACATGTTCTAATTCCAGGTTTTCACGAAGAAGATTTTACAAGAATATGGCTTAAAAAATTTGGTACATTGAGCATTGCCCTATGCGTGTTTTTAAGTGAACGTATGACTTTGATCCCGATTTTGAAACACCTGTAGCACCTTTCTAGATCAATCTTTCCAAATTGCCAATTCATTTACACAATATTTCTAGTATTTTCTCTATAGCTAGGGCTTTTGGAACTCCTCTAAAGGTTGATGAACCTAGCTCTAAGTTGACGTGACCCAGCCTAGCAAGAATCTGTGTTGAGGTGAACCTAAGTGATGATCTAGTTGAAAGAGTGTGTATTGGTTATGGTGAGGATAGTGATGTTGGGTTCTGGCAATATTGTAAATATGAGGATCTACCCGACTACTACAATTTTTGTTACAAGCAAGGTCATGCAATAACCTCTTGTAAATTTTAAAACGCTACAAAAGAAAACATCCAAGTAGCAGATAAAGATAGCAAGGAAAAAGAGATGAAAAGTAAAAAACAAGTGGCCAAATTATACAACACCAATGTAAGAAAAAAAGAGACCATTAAAGATTGGGTTGCTAGAACTTTTCAAAAAGCTGAAGAATCAATTTTTTTTATTGATGATGGTCCAAGGAAGGTCATTCCCAGCAAGCCTGCATTCAAAGAAGTAGTAGTTATTAGTAATAAAGAAGAAGAATTAGAAGAGGAAATAGTAGAAGAAGAAATTATAGAAGAAATTGTCTGTGAAGGTCTACTTATGCTGCTTATAAAGGTAATAGGGAGATTATGAAAGGTCAAATCAAAGATCAATCTCTAACCATTTTTAATAAAGTAAAAAGCTTTCTAGTGGAGAGTAATATTATGGATATTACTGAAATTGAAGAAAAAGAGGAAAGGGACAACTCTATTGCTCTTAGAGGAGAGGTAGAAGACTTAAAAGAAGGTGGTGATCTTATTTTTTCTAGCACAGACATTGAAGAAAATGCAGAAAGCTAGAAGGAAAATCATTCAAAAAGCCAGAAAAAGAATAAGAAAAAAAGAGAAATTTCAAAGAAGAATGAGCAAACTAGTAAACAACAAATGAGTTTGAGATCTTTCTCTAATGTGGGGAAAACAAAAAGGTATAATAAATGATAAATGCACTTATTTGGAATGTGAGGGGTGTGGATAACAAGACTACTATTAGAAGAATAAAGTTCTTATGCAAGTCAAATAATATTATGTTTCTTATTTGCATAGACCATAAGGTAGATAATACTAAATTGGATCTGTATAGAAGAAAAGTGGGGTTTGATTATGCTTTTGCGTAAGATGAAAATAAAATTTGGGTGTTTTATAATAATGGGTTGGAGATAAAAGTGGGTAACCAATGCAGTCAATATATCAATTTGGAGGTTCTAGTTTTATTCTCAAATACTATGTTTCAAGTCTCTGCAGTGTATGCTAAATGCATTGTGCAAGAAAGGCAACAACTTTGTAATTTCTTGGTGAATTCAAAAACTACTAATGCTTTGTTTTTACGTGGTGATTTTAATACAGTTTCAAATGAAGAAGATCAAGTTGGAGGTCTTCCTATCAATTTAAATGGTGCTAATGATTATTTAGATTGCATTGAAGAAATTGGTGCTTTTGAGCTTAAGTTTACAGGCTCAAGGTATACTTGAAGAAATAATAAGGATGATCTTATCTTAGAAAGAATTGACAAATTTTGTGTGAATCTTAACTGTTACAATTTGTTTAAGTCTATTACTATAGAGCATTTATCCAAAGCTAATTCTGATCATATCCCCCTTTTGGTTACTATGAAGAATGAATATGATCAGAATGTTAAGAGGTTCATCTTTCAAAAATATTGGCTAGGCCATAACGAGTTCTTAGAAGTGGTAAAGTCTAACTGGAAAACTTATCTTAGTGGCAATGCACTATTTTCTCTGGTTCATAATTTAAAATGTTTGAAGAAATTTTTATCTACTTGGAGTAAAGTTACTTTTGGCAATATCTTCCAGAAGGTTATAGATGCTGAAGATCTGGTGCTCAAAGCTGAATATATTTTTGAATCTAATCATTCCCCTGCAAATAGAAGTGAACTCAATATAGTGCAAGCTGATCTCAATTATAGACTAAAAATAGAGGAAGACTTATGGAATCAAAAAACTAATAGTAGGTGGGCTAAAGAAGGTGATGCTAATACTAAATTCTATCATGGAGTGGTTAAAGTGAGAAGAAGTAAGTGTAAATTACTTATGGTTAAAAATGATCAAGACCAACAGTTAACTGATAAAAAAAACATTCAAGAAAAAGCTGTTAATTTCTTCAAGAGTCTACTAGTTACAAATAACATTACCATTATCAGATATGAAAGCTTAGATATTATCTCTAAAATGATTTCAGATGATGACAATGAGTATTTGATCAGAGACATAAGTATAGATGAAGTTAAGGATGCAGTTCACAGTCTTAATAAAAGTAGTGCACCTGGGGTGGATGGGTTTAATGGTCACTTTTTCACCTACTGTTGGGATATTATTGGATAAGACATTTTAGCTGCAGTTAAGCAGTTCTTTGCTAGCTCAGAATTGTCAAAGTCAATGACCTCTACCCCTATTGCTCTTATCCTAAGAAGACAAATGCAGATAAATACTCTGATTTCAGACGTATTAGCTTGTGTAATTTCTGCAACAAAGTTATTTCTAAGATTATGACATCTAGATTAGCACATGTTCTCTCCCAGCTTATCTCTGAAAATCAGTGTGGATTTGTGGCTGAAAGAGATATTGTAGAGAATATTTTGCTTTCTCAAGAGTTTATTTCAACTCGTAATAAAAAAATAGTGGTAAGAATATTGCTTTGAAGTTAGACATGAAAAAAATCCTATGATAACATTTCTTGGCATTTTCTTTCTTCTGTTCTCAGAAAATTGGGTTTTTCAGAGATTTGGATTGATAGAAGTTGGAGACTAATCTCAAATAATGGCTTTTCTATTCTTGTGAATGGTGTTTCAACAGGGTACTTTAATGCTACTAATGGCCTGAGACAAGGAGATCCAATTTCTTCTAGTCTATTTATTCTTTGTTCAGAAATATTATCAAGGAATCTGAATTATGTTATTGAGAAAAAGAGATGGAAATCTTTCAAAGCACCCATTGGAATTCTTATTGTTACTCATCTGGCGTTTACTGATGATATTATCATTTTTAGTCGTGCTGATATGAATTCTATAAAATATATAAAGAGAGTGCTTCTTCAATACTGCAAGGATTCTGGACAAGAAATTAACCTGGATAAAAGTTTTATGTATGTTTCTAAAAAGGTGACAGATAAAAATACAGATCAATGAGCAATTTGATGAACATCAAAGTGAATAAAACACCTTTTTGTGTATTTGGGTTGTAAGCTCTTTCATGGGAATAAAAGGTGTTTTTTCTATCATGAGTTAATACTTAAACTGAGAAGCAAGCTTTCAGGGTAGAAGACACAAAATCTCAATATGTGAGGGAGACTTATTCTTATTAACTACACATGTGGTGCGCTCAGATACCACGAGAGTTGCATTTTAGATTTCATGATTCCGAACACCTTCTCACTCTCTTACCAGGACATGACTTCAAATATTCTCTGTGTGAGGTCAGTAGCTTAACTTGGTTTCTCTTTTCCTTGTGAGAAATGTGATTTTGAGGCCCATACATTATGTGCTTTTAGTGCCAAATCGAGACAACCTCGAGAGCCCATCAACACCCTGTCGATAAAACGTTGTATAAGAATTAATACACCTCAAAGTTCTACTAAACGGGGGCCAAATGCACGTATTTCTAGTAACCAATTGGTGAAGTCCCCATTAGGGATGTTTGCCATTTTTCATGTTAGGGCATGACATTGGAGTGTAAACAATGTGAATTCTACGTACCTTCATGTCAGTTGTGCATGGTATCCGCATGGTATCAACACTATGCAAACTCTTACTCTTGACAGTTCTGCAGATTTATTACCCTCGGAGATAATTCCAATTTTTGACAGTTATTTATGTAATGTCTGTAATAAAGTGTTAACCGAAGACGGATGGGTTATTTTAGTGTGGATGAAAAAGGCAAGATCACCGCTGCTCATCTCAATTGTGTTGTACCCAATCTCTTTTTTACTCCATCATTCCAGTTGATTTTAGTGAATCCAGATAAATAGCTGACAAGTTTGGTGATCGTCGATATTTTACATGAGATGTTGTCAATAATCATTGATATTGAACTAAATCAGTCTACTTTATAAAGGAATAGGATGTGAAATCAGTGTCGAAATGAGGTTGATGCTGCCAGAGAAGCACTGGTGTTCTTGATCTCGTTCTAGTTTTGATCAATCTATTTGTTTTCGGGTTGCCTTCTTTTTCTTATCCATAGGGTTTCTGTTTTGTTTTTGTTAAATGGCTAAGTTTTTGCTTGAAATGTTGTTCGATACCGTGTTAAAATTGTAATGAAAACGTTCCTCGTCAGTTTTTGTGTGCATTGTTGCCTGAAAAAGTTAATAGACAAGATCTTAATCACTTGGACACAATATTAAGTCCATTATCAATATGTATAAAATGTAAATGTAAATGTATGGTATAATACTTACTATTCTAAACAGTGAAAGAATTAATGAACTACAGTAAATTTTCATAAAACAACCAATAAACAAGTCTCACGTTATCATGCATTGCGTATATCCTTCTATCATATATTGGGTGCAAAATATTCTCTCAACCTCAAGTAAAAAAACAGCCTCACGCCATATGAATGGAGTTTATAATACAGAAGCCAACAAAACACATCCCATTATGGAATTTCTTATAATAGAGTATATTTATCTCCCTTATAAATTTCGAATACAAAGTAAAATAAAACTCATCATTTAACCAGATAAAAGGAACAAAGACCTACTAAAAACAGGCCAGTTATTTCAAAAATGGCTATAAAAAAGGGACTGCTAGTTTTGTTCCTTTGTGCTCTTGTTTTGTGCTCTGGCTAACACTACCGTACACCTGGTACACTATAATTTAACTTGCGTCATCCATTAAAAATTCAATACATATTAATGAATCCAAAAATAACTATTTTAAAATAAATTCAAAATTAAAACTAAAAAATTATATTGATTGAGACACACTTAATTATAGTTTAACGGGTTTATATCAGTGTTTCTCCGCTTGTGAGTTGTGCTTACCGACCCGAGAAAGAAATTAGCTACAAGGATCTTGATAAGGGTGATCCTGTCAGACACATTCCACACAACTACAAAAGGTCCCCGGTCAATACTTATCACCACGGATGTGAGAAAATAAATAAAGTTGTAGTATGGTGTACTAACTAAATAATTTGTAGTATCTCGTACAAAATCGAAAGAAGTTTATTATGGTGTACAAAGTAAAAAAAAACTCCAATCTAATTATACAAGTATAAAATACGTATGTAATTGGAAATAGTTTAACTGGTTGTTAAATAAAAAATTTAAGTGAATATCAACTTTTGCAAACAACTTGAAATGCACTGTCAAAAGTATGTGATAGATAAACGACAGTTTTGTTCAACATAACATTAATATAGACTTGTCAACAGTATAGTTTTCATTGGTCTTTGAGTACCTGCGAGATAGGAGAAAATATTTAATGAGTAAGAGCATTAATATACTTCATACCATCGGGAACAAATTTCTTCAAAGTTTATATCGTCATTTGGTTATTTAATCGGTTTTTTCATATCTATTTATAAAAAGAATTCGATTTATTTTTGTAAATCACCGTATTATTATATTTCTGAAGTGTTTGTTAAAAAAATTCTGCAACATTTGACATTTTATATATTTTTTTTATGTTTAATTGTTTGTTTGACATCTTATAAAATAGTAATATTTATAAATACAAAAAAAAATATAAAATGTCAAATTTTACAGATTTTTTTAAACAAATACTTTAGAAATAAAATAACACGTTGATTTTTTTAAAAAAAACTGAAAAAAAATTACAAAAACATATGAAAAAACTGATAACATAATCAAAACATGAACGTACAAACTTGGGGAAATTTGAACCCATACCACCTGCTTCTACCCTTGATGAAACAGAGATTCGGCCTAAATTATTGTTCATCAATGTTTTAGTGTTCAGTGTTGCGTACTCTTTCACTCTTCATGAAAGAGCTGGGACCTTACTAGTACCACTAAATATTTAATCATTTTCATATTAATTCCACCATCAATATTTATGAAAAAAAATATCTAAGATATATATAACTCCAATTAGGTTATGAATCTAAACAATAGAAGTGTCAATGAGCCACATTTACTTATTATAAACATATCCAATAAACAGACGTCTATGTTATCATGAATTGAGTATATCCTTGTTAATCATATTGGGTTGCAAAACATTCTCTCAACCTCAAGTATATGACAGCTTATCATGCCAAATTTATAATTTATATATGGAGTTTATATAGAGGCCAAAAATACACAAATACCATTTCAACATTCTAATTTCGGATTTCCTTATAATAGATATATTAGTCTCCCCTATAAATTTCATATAGCACGTACAGTAAAACTCATCATTTAGCCAGATAAAAGGAACAAAAACCTTCTGGAAAAAGGCCAGTTCAACAATGGCTATAAGCAAGGGGGAACTGGTTTTGTTCCTTTGTACTCTTGTTTTATGCTCTCATATTGTGAGCTGTGTTGAGAAACCTGAGAAAGAAATCGACTACGGAGATCTCAAATGATAGAGACACTCACCATGATTACCATAGGACTCCGGCCAATCCTTACCGACCTGGATGTGAACTAGAAAATAAATGTCGCGGTGGTTCAAATTTTGAATTCAAGGTGCCGGCTAAGACTCCCACAGTTCTGCCTCCGAGGCTAATATCCAGAAAATTCCACATAAAGAGTTTTTCTTAATGGAATATATTGTCGATGAAGAAGAATATAAACGGCGACAAAATATGAAAATAAGAGATGAAACGGGACTAGGTTATATGATCATATAAACTTATGTACAAGTCTCCTATGATATTTTACTTGTTCATAATAAATAACTACACCCTATTTTTTTTCTTGTGAACGCATTTGTTTACATTTTCTCAAGTGATGCACATAAATATGGAACATGCATGCAAGTCTTTGTATATTAATCTGTTTATTTGTGTAGAAAATTTGTTGGTCGCAAAGTCAGAAACCCAAACTGGGGGTGCTGAATTTGCATAAAAACTAACAATAAAACACCCAAGCTCTAACTACAAAATAAGTTGGTAAACACTTAAATCAGTTTGTATATGCAACTTATTAACTGAAATTCTATCTAACCAATTAGTTGATATAAGTCTAGTTAGTAAATTTCTAGCAACTGAATAAGCATCGGTTGGTATTTAATAACTAATGCAGCAACCAATGTTATCAGTTAGAGCAACCAATGTTATCAGTTAGAGCAACCAATGTTATCAGTTAGTACAACTCACCAGCTGTTAACAAATCACCAACTGATCTCCATCAGTTACAAATTTCTAACTGATTTACTAACACTATAAAAGAAATTGCTATTTTGTGGAGTAACTACAATTACCATCTGACTTGGGCACATTTTGCAACTGACATTACTAACTATATACCAGTTAGCAAAATGCTCAATTTAAATCAGTAGCTAATTAGATTCAACAATTGCTATTTAAATAATATCTAAAAATAAAATCAAATTAGGCTAAACGAAATTTCATTAATTAATTAATAAACAACAAATCCGATCAAAGTTACATTCGACATTAAATTACAAGACAAATACAGCAGTCTCAAATATAATGAGTCAATTACAACCATTAAACACTACATATAAAACCAGTTCGATACCATCACCATCACTATCACGGTCTTCATCGGTGAATTCAATTTGTCATTCATCGGAACGGAACCACCCATTGAGCCATCAATTTTGTTGTTGTTGTTGCCTTCTCAATGCGTAATCCTTCACTCAATTGTTCCAACTCGCTTCCGATAGAACTAACTGTACTACGTTGACTGTTGGACGATGAACTAAAACTGCGACTGCAGTTATGTGTTTGTCAACTCTATACATCTGATTTAGTTATCCCACTTGTATCTTTCAAGGTGGGTTGAATTCTCATCAATAGCAGTTTCATTCTCTTTACTTCTTTATTTCGCGTGTATACTTAATCTGTTTCACGCAATAAAAACAGTATGTTGGATTCTAACACACGCAAAAGTATACAAATCTAACCTTAGGAGGCGAGAACATAATTAAGTTAGATCAACTCTTTTTCAAGCTTAAATAATTCAATTCAAAACGGAAGCCACAAAAAAACTTTAAAAAACAAACACAACGAAAATCACTTTTGGAGTATAAATGAATCCGTAATTTACTTTGACTAATGACTACTACAGTAGACTCACTTAATATATATACATATTTTAAACCACTCATCATTTGGTTAATTTAGCGACACTCAATTAATCAACATCATAGCAACAAGTGTAGGTCGTTCCTGACAATTTTCTTGTGTGTAATATTGTGATTGGTGTCTGACACGAGAACTCGATTGTAATGTTGAATGCTAAACCATAGTTGGGAGCTGAAAAAGATAAAAGAACTTAAGAAGGAAAGGTTTGGCTGTTAAAAATATTTACAAACTAATGTCATCAAATTGCAGTTTAAACATCAAAATTTACAATTGCATTTCATACATGAGCAAGGAAAAATGTCATGTGGCCTACAATCTAGATTATCCACTTAGCACCAAAGTGAAGCAGAATAAGAACATTGTCCCTCACTATAAAGAAATAAGCTAACGAAAAAAAAAAAGGTAGATAAATTTTTTTTACTCAAAATAACAACAGAAGAAATGGTCCAATATAGTGGAATATACACTGACCTTGCAATAATTGTCGGGATATTTTGGAGACAATCACTTCCTTATGTGTTCAGGTCTCTGATATCTGAGAAGCTGCTAGCTACCTGAAATGAGAAGATACATATATAATGTTGGTATATGTGAAACCCCAATATTATTCTTAGTAATTATATCTTATTCATAGCAGTTTTTTTTTTTTTTATAAATTTGGTTACACATCCTAAGTTTATTAGTAATGGTTTTAGTTACTCAGTAGCATGACTATTAGTGTGGCATTACCAAATTATGGAGTGAGTAGTTTTCTTATAGAAAATAGAGAAGTGATAGGACCAAATTAATAAGTAAATTTAACTATAGGTACATATATTGTTCAAGTGGCATAGTTATCCAAACACTCCTAAGTTGCACGTAAATCAAAAACCAAACAGATTTGTTTTGAAATCCATCTTTTTCGCACACATAAACAAAAACTGCATAGAGAGAGAGAATACAGTGGTCAAGAAGGAGACTAAAGAAAGTAACCACCAAAACCTCAATTTTCTTAAGGTAAGTATTTTGATTTGTGATCCATCATTTTTGTAACCAAGTACCTAAACCCTATATAGATTAATTTGGACGTGAATTGTAGAAACCATCTGTAAATATTGGTAACTATAAAAAGTAAAGTATGTATATATATATATATATATATATATAGCAGCAATTATGTTTTAGCGTTAGTAGTTAGTAATTAGGTTTTAGCGTTAGTAGCGTTAGTGTATATATATACTTGCTGCTGTATATATATATATATATATATATATATATATATATATAAGTCTAGAATTTCAATTGGTTATAGCATTAGTAGTTAGCAACTTATTAACTCACGGCGTCTGTATTATGTTCAGGTCATTCGCTTAACTGTACTAGGGGTATTTCGGGTTGTTCGGACTCGGACCAGGTGAGTGATTTCGTACCGTATACAAACTTAATTTGTTTCCAGGCTTATTTGAGATTCTGCTATATACTAATCGTTGTTTGCAACCTATTATAAAAGTATAGCTTTTGATTATATTTTTGTGAATTATTATTCGACGATTTCAGAAAGATTTCAGAATGATTGATTATGTTTAGAGAATTTGATATTTGAGTTGATTATTTAGGGACCAGAATTAATGACTTAAATTCCGAGAAACAGGCCTCTTAAGTGGGGTGACTTCGGTGGCTAGAGATTAAGCTACTTAAATGTGCGACTCTAGTTTTCTCAACGGTATTGGAACAGGCCTCTTAAGTGGGGTGACCTTACCGGATTGTCTTAAAAGAAAACCTTAGGTCGCCAACCTAGGTGACTTTTGAGTATGATAGTTGGATCCAACGGGCTATTCGTCCGGAGAAATGAACTTATGGCAATGAACTTCTTCCGGTTTTTCTAAGTGATTATCACTATTATTATTTGTCCAGTGATTAATTTGATGTTATATTGACTTATTACTTGACTGTATTTATACCTTTAAATGTAGATTACATGTATATTTTATGTTGTTATATACCTTCTTGCCTATTTACAAAATAAATAAGAGATGCAGCTTGGACTAAAACTGAAAGGAAGTGTGATACTATTTAACGTTTTTGTTTTGCAAATTTCTATAGGTTTCGTTATCTTTCACTAAGCTCGTTTTGTCACGCCCCAAAATCCAAAAGACACATAAAGGATGGATATTGAGGCATGACCTTTTTAAAACAAAAGGAAATAGAAACCTGTTGGTACAAAATTAAAATTTTAAAAGAAAAGACTTGCGAGCTAAAGGAACAAGTAAACAATAAACAAAAGTATTTGCCAAACGCGGCTACAAAAACGAGATAAACTAAACGAATGTAAATTGCCCGTAGGCTACAACCTCAAAATAAAATATACATGAAAAGAAAGCAAAAGCCCGAACCCATGTGATGCCTTGCTAAAGCTCTTAACCATCGCCTCAACCTAAGTTGTACCTGAAATACAAAAATGTAACGGTGAGTCCCACGCACCTAACTAGACGGGACGGCACCACATACACCGTCACTCCATCTCATAAATGCAAGAACTCACAATTTCTACAACTACGATAAACGACGTATAAAACGAAATATAATGACATTCTACAACTACGATAAATTAAATAAATTAAATAACATCAACACACATCTATAGCATACATGGACCTCTCACGCCACCTACCCCGGTCCGGAAGGTAGGTCATTCCCTATCCCTTCGGCCGTCTTCTGTCCCCGGAATTAGGGAGAGACAGAGACCATTGCAACATAAAAGTAGATTTATAGTGCGCACTTGGACCTCTCACGCCACTCGCCCCAGTCCGTAAGACGAGTCATTCCCTATCCCTTCGGCCGTCATATGCCCCCGGAATTAGGGAGAGACATAGACCATTGCTAACATAAAAGTAAATAGTGCACACTGGGACCTCTCACGCCACCTACCCCGGTCCGTAAGGCAGGTCATTCCCTATCCACTCGGCCGTCTTCTGTCCCCGTAATTAGGGAGAGACAGAGACCATTGCCACTACAGCTAAAACACACGGCCTCGGCCAATAATATAAATCCACGCAAATAACACATTCTCATTCGGCCTCGGCCAATAATATAAATTCACGCAAATAACACATTCTCATACGTCCTCGGCCAATAATATAAATCCACGCAAATAACACATTCTCATACGGCCTCGGCCAATAATATAAATCCACGCAAATAACACATTCTCATACGGCCTCGGCCAATAATATAAATTCACGCAAATAACACATTCTCATACGTCCTCGGCCAATAATATAAATTCACGCAAATAACACATTCTCATACGGCCTCGGCCAATAATATAAATTCACGCAAATAACACATTCTCATACGTCCTCGGCCAATAATATAAATTCATGCAAATAACACATTCTCATACGTCACGTAACGTAATGCAACATAATACATAACCATATGTACTAAATTCGCAACTAGCCGACCAACTCCAAACAACGTAAGACAACATAACACATAACCATATGTACTAAATTCGCAACTAGCCGAACAACTCCAAACAACGTAAGACAACATAACACATAACCATATGTACTAAATTCGCAACTAGCCGAACAACTCCAATAACATAAGACAACATAACACATAACCATATGTACTAAATTCGCAACTAGCCGAACAACTCCAATAACATAAAATCCCATTCAGGCATTTTAACAAACACCTTGTATGCATAAACTACAATTAACCATTATTCACCATAAATTCATCCAATACCCTCAACCACTATATAATCCCATAAACAACTAATAAATCATGCAAACCCATCCATAATCTTGCTAATTCGAAATGATCAGATCTAAGGCTTCAATCTCTACAATTTAAATAATGGAACTAAAACTACAACAAATAATCCCAATTAACAATTTAAGAACACAATTAATATAAACGGCAAAAACCCCCAATTTATAATAAACACAAAACCATAACCTAACATACACCCTCGTCTAGTCGCAATGGATAACTCCCGTTACCTTAGAGCGTAGAGGAGATGCTTCCGGTATGAACCCGCTAATGGTGGTTTCCTTTTCCTCTTCTTCTTCTTCTTCTTCTTCTCTCTCTTTCTCTCTCTTCTATTTGTTTTACTGATTTTTGCTTTTGAAAAGTGGCTGAAAAAAATAGGTTTATAAAAGCTTTTTTGAGATAGTTTGAGGTAACGAACTATTTAGTCCCCAAAGTTCTAATAATTAACTCCTAATCCAAAAATATAGTTTTACTACTCAAAAATAACAAATCTTTAGAAACAAAACTATTGGGTCCTTTTTATAAGTAAAATTAGTAACAGGTTTTAAAAATAAAGCTTTTCGGAAGAGTTTCGGTTTTTGGCTAAAAATTAGTCGAGTGACCGGTTTTTGATAAAATTTTGAATAAAACGCTTTTGGATAAATTAATTCATAAATAAAACCATTTATAAAAATACGGGATGTTACAACTAACCCTCCTTAAAAGAATTTCGTCCCGAAATTTCCTATCTAAACAACTATACCCAGAAATGATAAAATTACAATAAGACCATAAGAATGTAAACGCTCAATTCGTGTGATAATTCAAAAATAAAATACACAGGGTTCACAACCCGTAACAACTCCATAATTCAATACATGAACAACATGTAAGAATCTCAAATAAGGTAAATATGCAATATCAAACATAAGGTTTCACGACCCGTAACAACTCCATAATTCAATACATGAACAACATGTAAGAATCTCAACTAAGGTAAACACCTATATGCAATATCAAACATAATAAAAGACAACTCAACAACTCCGTAACTCTAGGCGTTACAACCAAAAATAAACTCCAAACTCTAGGCGTTACAACCCTTTCCCGATAAAGAAATTTCGTCCCGAAATTAGAAGGTATCTAAAGAAAAGTACCTAAAGAAAAGTCGAGATTAGGATATTTCCTCTTCATCTCATCCTCACGTTCCCAAGTTGCCTCCTCGGCCCCGTGGTGTTTCCAAACCACCTTTACCAATCTAATCGTTTTTCCTCGAAGTTCCTTCTCTTGCACATCGATAATCCTCATAGGTCCCACTTCGTAGGTCACATCAGCACTAACCTCAATGTCCTCAAAGTCCACCACGTGTGAAGGGTCGTGATGATACTTTTTCAACATCGACACATGGAACACCGGGTGAACCCCCGCCAACTTCGGTGGTAAGTCCAACCGGTAAGCAACTTCTCCAACTCGGTCCACGATCTCAAATGGTCTGATAAATCTCGGGCTCAACTTTCCTTTTGAGCCAAACCTCATAACCCCCTTCCTGGGTGAAACCCGCAAAAATACTTGATCCCCCTTTTCGAACTCCAAAGGTCTCCTCCTCTTATCCGCATAACTCTTTTGCCTACTTCGGGCCGTCTCAAGCCTTTGTCGAATTAACTTAATCTTTTCTGTCGTTTCTTGAACCAATTGCGGTCCTAACATTTCCGCTTCTCCCACCTCGGTCCAACACACCGGAGACCTACACGGCCGCCCATATAAAGCCTCAAAAGGTGCCATGCCAATACTAGCTTGGAAGCTATTATTATACGCAAACTCAACCAAGGGTAGATGGCTCTCCCAGCCTCCCTTGAAGTCATTCACACATGCGCGTAACATATCCTCTAACACTTGGATAGTCCGCTCCGATTGTCCATCCGTTTGGGGATGAAACGCCGTACTCATTGTCAACTTGGTTCCTAAGGCATTTTGCAATGCGCCCCAGAACCTCGACACAAACCTCGCGTCTCGATCCGATACTATCGAAATCGGCACCCCATGAAGTCTAACAATTTCCTTAATATACTTCCGTCCCAAAATTTCCACCGAATTTGTCATCTTAATACCAATGAAGTGTGCGGATTTGGTCAAACGGTCGACCACAACCCACACAGCGTCATTCCCACCTACCGACTTAGGTAAATTGGTCACAAAATCCATTGCTATCCTTTCCCACTTCCATTCCGCTACCGGTAAGGGTTGGAGCATACCCGCCGGCCTTTGGTGTTCCGCCTTCACTTGCTGGCAAGTTAGGCACTTGCTAACATATGAAGCTACATCTCGTTTCATTCCGGGCCACCAAAATCGTCTCTTCACATCGTGATACATTTTCGTCCCGCCGGGATGAACGGCTAATCGGGAGTGGTGAAACTCCTTTAATACCTCATTCCTCATATTTTCCGTCACGTAAGTCCTTCCCTTAAACCGTAGTCCTCCATCGGTTCCTTTCGTCCAACCATCTAATCCTTCGCTAGAACCCATCTGGTTCTCATAGCTCTCCACTTTCTCGTTCCCATCTTGTGCTTCTAGAACCCTACTCACAAGTTCCGGTTGTACCACTATTGTGTACAAGGTCCCCACATCAACATGTCCCAACTCCAAGTCGAACTCGTTCACTTTTCCCATCATCCTCCATTCCTCGATCGCCACATGCGCTAAGGTCGCATGAGACTTTCGACTCAAAGCATCCGCCACTACATTGGCCTTTCCCGGATGATAGTGCAAGTCATAGTCGTACTGCTCCAAATATTCCATCCATCGTCGTTGTCGCATATTTAGATCACGTTGGGTAAAAATATGCCCTAAGCTCTTGTGATCCGAAAACACTTCGAACTTTTCCCCGAACAGGTAATGTCTCCATATCTTCAACGCATGAACTATTGCCGCTAGCTCTAGGTCATGAGTCGGATAGTTCTTTTCATGAATCCTTAGTTGTCGCGAAGCATAAGCGATAACCTTCCCGTCTTGCATCAAGACGCAACCCAAGCCTTCTTTCGAAGCATCGCAATACACTTGATAACCCTTTCCTTGCTCGGGAATAACTAGTACGGGAGAACTAGTCAACCGCTTCTTGAGCTCTAGGAAAGCTTTCTCGCATGCCTCACTCCACATGAACTTCACCCCCTTCTTGGTAAGGTAAGTCATTGGAGTCGCCAACTTAGAGAAATCCTTGACGAACCGTCGATAGTATCCCGCTAATCCCAAGAAACTTCGAATCTCGAACACATTCTTCGGTTGTGCCCATTTCGAAACCGCCTCAACTTTCGTCGCGTCCACCTTGACCCCTTTTTCCGAGATCACGTGTCCAAGAAATTTCACCTCATTTAGCCAAAACTCACATTTGCTAAATTTTCCGTAAAGTTGATGCTCTCTCAACGTGAGCAACGCTAAACGGAGATGCTCCTCGTGTTCCTCTCTTGAACTCGAGTAAATCAAGATATCGTCGACGAAGACCACCACAAACTTGTCGAGATACTCCTTAAAGATTCGGTTCATTAACTCCATAAATGCTGCCGGCGCATTAGTTAACCCGAACGGCATGACCACAAACTCATAGTGACCATACCGGGTCCTAAAGGCCGTTTTCGAAATGTCCTCATCCTTCACCCTCAATTGGTGATAGCCTGATCGCAAGTCGATTTTTGAAAAGAACGTCGCTCCTTTCAGTTGGTCAAACAAATCGTCAATTCGAGGTAGTGGGTACTTATTCTTAATAGTCACCCTATTTAGCTTTCGATAGTCGATGCACATCCTCATCGATCCATCTTTCTTTTGCACGAATAGGGCCGGTGCCGCCCACGGTGACGTACTCCGCCTAATAAACCCCTTTCCTAGCAGTTCTTCTAACTGCATACTTAACTCTTTCAACTCTGCTGGTGCCAAACGGTACGGGGAAATGGCTATGGGTGCCGTTCCCGGTATCAAGTTGATAGAAAAATCTAAACCTCTTTTCGGTGGTAATCCCGGTAGATCCTTCGGAAACACATCTCTAAAGTCGTCCACCACGCTTGGTCACGTTTCCACTTCCTCGTCGTTATCTACTATCAAGAGACTAGCCAAAAGACAAGACAGGTTGCCCACAACCCGCTTGGAATAATATGGAATAGAAGAAAGGGTAGCATCCCTTTCCCCACGAAAGAACACCTCATCTCCGGATGAAGTTGTAAGGAAAACCTTTCGTCGAACACAGTCGATGAAAGAATTGAAATGAACCAACCAGTCCATTCCAAGAATCACGTCGAACCCCGACATCTCTATAACAATTAAATCAAATATAAACACGTGGTCTGCGACCACCATCTCACATGAACGACACACTCGGTCCAACACAACTCGACCCCCAACAGGAGTCTCTACAATAATCGGGTTCTCTAGAACCCTAATTTCTAACAACAAAGACTCAACTAGACTTCTAGATATAAAAGAATGCGAAGCTCCCGTATCGAAAAGAACATGTGCCCAAGACGAGCACACAAGAACCATACCTTGTACATTTGCCGGATCTCCTTGGTTTGGCAATTGTGGCAAGGCAGAGAGTCGAGCTTGAATTGGTGGGTTTCCTTGCGGTCCTCGATTTCCCCCATGATTCCCTCGGTTTCCCGGGCCCTGATAGCCTCCTCGGTAGTTCCCACGGTTTCCCCCTCCTTGGTGGTTACCTCGAAACCCTCCCCCTTGGTTCCCAGGTAATTGGTGTGGTGGTACGAATCCTGGTCCTCTTGGTGGTGGTGGTGGCAACCTAGGTTGGTTAAAGGGTCGGTTGGTGTCGATTCTTCCTCGTCCCCCGGGACAAACTCTTGCCGTATGTCCCATTCGGTTGCATGTCCTACATTGGACCCTAGGGCACTCGAATTGTCGATGGTTCGCGTCTCCACAGTGGAAACACGCTCCCCTTATCACGACGTTTGTCGGCGGTGGATTAAAACTCCGCTCTCCTCTTCCCGGTTGTTGAAATCGCGAACTATTCGCCATATCCCAACTCCGCTTCTTCTCTTCCCTCGGAGCATTTCCGGTTTTCGACTTCTCCGAGATTCGCTTGTTATGGAGCAGAGCTCCTTCCACAGCTTGGGCTGATTTTACCAATTCGTTATAGTTGACATGTCGAGCCGATGCCAATTGTAACGAGATGGTCGGATTCAACCCCTTCATGAATCTCCTACATCTTTCTGCACCCCCTATAACCGATTCTGGGGCATACCTCGAGAGTGAGGTAAACTTTAGTTGGTATGCTTGAACGGTCATACCCCCTTGATATAGCTCCTCGAAACGTCTTCTCATTTCGTCCTTATAAGAATCGGGAAGAAACTGTCGATTAAACAATTCGATGAACTCATTCCATTCGAAGTTGCTTATGTCGTATGTATCCACAATTCCTAACCACCACTTCCGTGCTTCACCCTTCAGGTGAAACTGAGCCATATTCATCCTTTGCTCCCCATTTACTATTCCTGCAGCCGATAAATATTTCTCCATTTCATCCACCCATCCCTCAGCTATGGATGGTTCACCTAACCCATCGAAAGTCGGAGCCCCCAATCGGGTGAAGTTAAGCAATCCATTGTTGCTTGAACTCCCAGCTTGTGCATTTTGCACCATCATTTGCACCACCTTCTGAAGGTCGGTCATCACTTGATTAGCATTGACCGTTTCTGGTTCCGGTGCAGAGGTCTCTTCTTCTTCCACATTCACTTCCTCATAAACATTCTCAACCTCTACCTCCGCCTCGGATTGCTCGGGTAGTAGGGCATTAGTGTTATCTCTTCCCCCACGACCTCTAGTAGCCCTTCTTCCTCGAGTTGTTCCCCGTCCCCTTGGAGCTCTTCCTCCTCTTACATTTGCTCCACCTCGGGTAGCCGCACCGGTTGATGGTGATGCGCCCCCGCGTGTAGCTGGTCTCCTTCCACCAGTCCTTGTAGTAATAGCCATTACTACATACATTTAAAACCGACACTTTAGTTGTCTTACTCGACACTACTACTCATACATGTATATTCGTACATGATAAAAGCTCGGTTTACAAATCCATCACTTTATCAAGCTTTCTAAGGTTCAAAAACTGATTTTTACGGATTCTCAATTTCGACGATATAACGCTTTGAATTTTCCAAAGATAGAAAATGAAAATTCCGAAATGCCAGAAAGATAGAGCACTGAAAAACGAAGCCAACGGTTCAAACGGAACCAGAATCGGAGTTAAAACGAAGAAGTTATGAGCGTTTGAAGTATAACGAGATGAATAGCAAAATCGCCAGAACACGACCGATCGTTTTGGACAAAACGACCGATCGTTTTGGATCAAGATTCTTCCAGTGAGATCACCAAAAATTCGACCGATCGTTTTGGGAAAACGACCGATCGTTTTGGGTGCAATTTCTTCCAGAGAGGTCAGAAAAATTTCGACCGATCGTTTTTACAGTCGACCGATCGTTTAACTGCAGAAAATAAAGATTCAAAAACGCAAAATTTCTCAACACTCGTAAAATCCTACATGGCATATATTACACAAATAACCCATTTAAGTCCACAAACTTATTACGATCAACATCCATTCGCATAAAATGTACATTAACACACATGTTAATAATATGAAAACGTACTACGTAAAATCATGAACTTCACAATTCTCGCACTTTAATACATCGTTACTACTTGACATACAACTTACACCTCATATACACCATAACAATTCACACACGCATCCAAACAACACAAAAGTGCGAGGGACAACCCATCACGATACGTTATCCTAAAGCATCCGAGCGTCCTCGCATACTCTAGAGTTCCACATCGCTAAGGCATTCCTTCACACATACCAACGAAAGGTCTATTCACTAGTTTGGCGAGCCGGGATCAACAAGCGTCCTCATTGTCCCCAACTTCCCTCACATGTGAACTTTCCTTTCATCAACTACTACTAAATTCTAGCTACATGACTAAAGCTAAATGCAACCCCCCGTTTTAGAAAAAGTTTGAGTTTTGGAAAAAGTTTTGTAAAAATGATACGATGGATCTTGGTCCAATGGTTACCCATCTTCCCGTCGTCCCAAAGTATACAAGAACCTAGTTAGCTCTGATACCAACTTGTCACGCCCCAAAATCCAAAAGACACATAAAGGATGGATATTGAGGCATGACCTTTTTAAAACAAAAGGAAATAGAAACCTGTTGGTACAAAATTAAAATTTTAAAAGAAAAGACTTGCGAGCTAAAGGAACAAGTAAACAATAAACAAAAGTATTTGCCAAACGCGGCTACAAAAACGAGATAAACTAAACGAATGTAAATTGCCCGTAGGCTACAACCTCAAAATAAAATATACATGAAAAGAAAGCAAAAGCCCGAACCCATGTGATGCCTTGCTAAAGCTCTTAACCATCGCCTCAACCTAAGTTGTACCTGAAATACAAAAATGTAACGGTGAGTCCCACGCACCTAACTAGACGGGACGGCACCACATACACCGTCACTCCATCTCATAAATGCAAGAACTCACAATTTCTACAACTACGATAAACGACGTATAAAACGAAATATAATGACATTCTACAACTACGATAAATTAAATAAATTAAATAACATCAACACACATCTATAGCATACATGGACCTCTCACGCCACCTACCCCGGTCCGGAAGGTAGGTCATTCCCTATCCCTTCGGCCGTCTTCTGTCCCCGGAATTAGGGAGAGACAGAGACCATTGCAACATAAAAGTAGATTTATAGTGCGCACTTGGACCTCTCACGCCACTCGCCCCAGTCCGTAAGACGAGTCATTCCCTATCCCTTCGGCCGTCATATGCCCCCGGAATTAGGGAGAGACATAGACCATTGCTAACATAAAAGTAAATAGTGCACACTGGGACCTCTCACGCCACCTACCCCGGTCCGTAAGGCAGGTCATTCCCTATCCACTCGGCCGTCTTCTGTCCCCGGAATTAGGGAGAGACAGAGACCATTGCCACTACAGCTAAAACACACGGCCTCGGCCAATAATATAAATCCACGCAAATAACACATTCTCATTCGTCCTCGGCCAATAATATAAATTCACGCAAATAACACATTCTCATACGTCCTCGGCCAATAATATAAATCCACGCAAATAACACATTCTCATACGGCCTCGGCCAATAATATAAATCCACGCAAATAACACATTCTCATACGGCCTCGGCCAATAATATAAATTCACGCAAATAACACATTCTCATACGTCCTCGGCCAATAATATAAATTCACGCAAATAACACATTCTCATACGGCCTCGGCCAATAATATAAATTCACGCAAATAACACATTCTCATACGTCCTCGGCCAATAATATAAATTCATGCAAATAACACATTCTCATACGTCACGTAACGTAATGCAACATAATACATAACCATATGTACTAAATTCGCAACTAGCCGACCAACTCCAAACAACGTAAGACAACATAACACATAACCATATGTACTAAATTCGCAACTAGCCGAACAACTCCAAACAACGTAAGACAACATAACACATAACCATATGTACTAAATTCGCAACTAGCCGAACAACTCCAATAACATAAGACAACATAACACATAACCATATGTACTAAATTCGCAACTAGCCGAACAACTCCAATAACATAAAATCCCATTCAGGCATTTTAACAAACACCTTGTATGCATAAACTACAATTAACCATTATTCACCATAAATTCATCCAATACCCTCAACCACTATATAATCCCATAAACAACTAATAAATCATGCAAACCCATCCATAATCTTGCTAATTCGAAATGATCAGATCTAAGGTTTCAATCTCTACAATTTAAATAATGGAACTAAAACTACAACAAATAATCCCAATTAACAATTTAAGAACACAATTAATATAAACGGCAAAAACCCCCAATTTATAATAAACACAAAACCATAACCTAACATACACCCTCGTCTAGTCGCAATGGATAACTCCCGTTACCTTAGAGCGTAGAGGAGATGCTTCCGGTATGAACCCGCTAATGGTGGTTTCCTTTTCCTCTTCTTCTTCTTCTTCTTCTTCTCTCTCTTTCTCTCTCTTCTATTTGTTTTACTGATTTTTGCTTTTGAAAAGTGGCTGAAAAAAATAGGTTTATAAAGGCTGTTTTGAGATAGTTTGAGGTAACGAACTATTTAGTCCCCAAAGTTCTAATAATTAACTCCTAATCCAAAAATATAGTTTTACTACTCAAAAATAACAAATCTTTAGAAACAAAAATATTGGGTCCTTTTTATAAGTAAAATTAGTAACAGGTTTTAAAAATAAAGCTTTTCGGAAGAGTTTCGGTTTTTGGCTAAAAATTAGTCGAGTGACCGGTTTTTGGTAAAATTTTGAATAAAACGCTTTTGGATAAATTAATTCATAAATAAAACCATTTATAAAAATACGGGATGTTACACGTTTGGCTTAATCTCTCTTTAAAATTCTTTTCAGGTGCGTGAATGAGCTAAGTGACAGAGTTGTTATGGGACCGGGTCGTAACCTCCATTAGGCGTTTATTCATTTAATTAAGTCTAATAGGATTTCGAATCTTTTCTTTATTATTGATTGAAACGAGCCACAAATATGTTATTTTCTTGGGAGATTTATCTTATCTCAGTCTATTGGATCATGAATATTTTTATTTCGGCATTGAATAAGAATTATTTGGTTGTTTTGGTAACTCTTTTCGTGTTAGGCTTATGTGTATCACCTGTTCATGCACGTGGTACTCAACCGTGTACACACTCCGTTTTGGGGTGTGACATTTGTTGGTATTCAGAGCTAAAGGTTCTTAGTCTAGTGAGTCTTTGCTTTATTTGATTTTATTTATTTATTTATCTATTTTTATCATTTTAGTGGAGGTCCGGTCCCCTTGAGTATCCGGAATATTAGGCAGGCCGTAGTACTAGGATGAACCTATATTTACTCACACGTATGGTTGTTTTGAGTTACTAAAGAGGAAATTATTTTCTCAATTATGTTTGGATGCAGATGGCACCGCATAAGAAACCGATGAAGAAAGGAAAGAAAAGTGCAAAACAACCAAGTGAGAAGCAAACTGGAGATGAATCGCCTATTGCATCATTGAGGACATCCAAGCGGAAGAGTATTCCAACGGCTACTGATGAAACATTGCATACTTCTAATCAAAAAACGACAATTGAAATAACAGAGGTTGATAATGAGCTTACAATTGGCAAGGGGACACTTTTCGATAAATTTTTAAAGACAAATGCCCCAGTATTCACAAGGGCTGGAGGGGATAAAGAAGCAGATATCTGGTTACGTGGCATGGATAAAATCTTTGCGCGACTTGACGGGTCAGAAGAACAAAGAGTTAGTTTGGCAACTTTTCAGCTACAAGGTGCCGCTGAGGATTGGTGGGACACTATTGAACGTCAGTACGGAGATAAGAAACATGAATTGACTTGGACATTATTCAAGAAACTATTTCAAGACGAGTATTACCCGTGGACGCTTCGAAAGAATAAAAAATCTGAACTCCTTCATCTACAACAGGATGACATGACCGTCGCCGAGTATCAAGTTAAATTCAATGAGTTGTCACGCTATGCTCCTGAAATGGTGGCAACTCAAGAAGATAAAATTATGTTGTTCGAAAATGGCCTACGATCATCGATTAAGGAAAGATACATCATGTGCAAATCTGAAACTTTTTATGATGCGACAGAAAATGCAAAAAATGCGGAGACAAGCTGTGAGTTATCTAATAAAAGGCAAGAACAGCTCCAAAAGAGACAACGTGAGCAACCTCAGCGTACATATCAAAATAGAGGAGGAGACTATTCGAACAAAAAGCTCATAACGGGATATCCTTCGGGCAGTAATTATGGGCAACATCGTAATCCGTGTAATAAATGTGGGAATTATCATCCTTTTACTCATTACTGTGATGGAAAAACAAAGCATTGTTTTAACTGTGGCAAGGAGGGACATTTGACTTACAGTTGTCAAAACACGCGAGCTGGGAATGGTCAAAGGAATTTAGTGCAGGGCACTACTATGAGACCCAAGGTGCCACCACAAAAAGGTATATCACAGGGGCAGAACTCAAACGCTCAAGGGCACATTTATGCACTCACTGAAGATTTGGCAAATGCTTCACCATCTGTTGTGCAAGGTATTATTTCCATTTCTAATGTACCAGCAAAAGTTCTAATAGATTCTGGTTGTACTCATTCCGTGGCTTCACCAAGATTTTTGCGTCGTTTATGTTTACCCATTGAACAACTTGATCACAAATTATCAATTTCTACTCCCATTGGAGAAGCCATTATTTTAAGTTTAGTATGCAAAGGGTGCGTCGTGGAAGTCGATGGTCGAGTCTCGTCTGTAGACCTGATTGAGTTAGATATGCATGATTTTGATGTGATATTAGGTATGAACTGGTTAGCGCCTCACTATGCTGTGGTCGATTGCCACAGGAAGAGAGTTGTTTTCTCTCCTCCGGGAGAACCTGAGTTTACATTTGAAGGTGAACGTAAAAATGTTTCGGCAACTATTATCTCTTCTTTGCAAGCGAATCAATTGTTGAAGAAAGGTTGTGTTGGATACCTCGCTTATGCAATAGGGACAGATAATTCTAAGATCAATTTGGAGAGTATACCAATTGTGAATGAGTTTTCTGATGTGTTTCCTGAGGATTTACCTGGACTACCGCCTAGTCGAGAAATTGTGTTCACCATTGATCTGTTAGTAGGGACTACCCCAATTTCGAAAGCTCCATACCGAATGGCTCCATCTGAATTGAGGGAGCTACAAACTCAGCTACAAGACCTATTGGACAAAGGATTTATACGTCCAAGTGTGTCTCCGTGGGGAGCACCAGTTTTGTTTGTAAAGAAGAAAGATGGATCAATGCGACTATGTGTCGACTATCGAGAATTAAATAAAACGACAGTGAAGAACAAGTACCCCTTACCTCGCATCGACGACTTATTTGATCAATTGTAAGGAGCTCAAGTGTTTTCAAAAATAGATTTGAGGTCAGGATACCACCAATTAAAGATTAAAGAAGGTGATGTGCCTAAGTCAGCTTTTAGGACCCGATATGGCCATTATGAGTTTTTGGTGATGCCTTTCGGTCTTACCAATGCCCCGGCAGCTTTCATGGATTTAATGAACCGGGTGTTCAAATTGCAGCTTGACAAATTCGTAGTTGTATTCATCGATGATATTCTTATATATTCAAAAAGCAAGGAAGAGCACGAAGGAAATTTGAGGGTCGTATTACACATTCTTCAAGATTAGAAACTTTATGCCAAGTTCACAAAGTGCGAATTTTGGCTAGACAGTGTGTCATTCTTGGGACATGTGATTAGTAAGAAGGGAATTGCAGTGGATGAGAAGAAGATCGAGGCTATAGTCGAGTGGTCACCACCTACCAATGTCTCTGAGGTACGCAGTTTCTTAGGCCTGGCAGGTTACTATCGGAGGTTCGTTAAAGGATTTTCTCGAATTGCCTTACCCTTGACTTGTCTTACAAAGAAAGGAGAAAAATTTGTATGGTCCGACCAATGCCAGAAAAGTTTTTATGAGCTTAAACAAAGCCTAGTGACTGCTCATATCCTAACTTTACCCTCCCAGGGCGAGGAGTTTGTTATCTACAGTGATGCTTCTAAACAAGGTTTGGGTTGTGTTTTGATGCAAGGTGGTAAAGTAATTGCTTATGCCTCTCGACAACTCAAGCTACACGAGAAGAATTATCCGACACACGACTTGGAATTGGCAGCAGTGGTATTTGCATTAAAAATATGGCGACATTATTTATACGGGGATCCATGTAAAATCTATACCGATCATAAGAGTTTAAAGTATATTTTCACTCAGAAGGAGCTTAATATGAGACAAAGGAGGTGGCTGGAGTTAATTAAGGACTACGATGTTGATATCCAGTACCATCCTGGTAAAGCAAACGTTGTTGCTGATGCTTTGAGCAGAAAGTCATCGGTAAACCTTTTAGCATCACTGACGGTGCAACCTGAGCTTCTAAAATGCTTAATGAATATCGGTGTAGAGGTGGTTAGGTATGGCGAGCTTGGTATGTGTTATCAGATGACAATTCGTCCCACCTTACTTGACAGAATCAAAATGGCTCAATGTGACGATCCCCATTGCAAGAAATTCATACATGAATTACAAGAAGGAAGCACCAATGACTACTCAATTGATAGTGATGGTATACTGAGGGTTATGGGTCGAATTTGCGTACCATCTTCTGGTGATTTCATAAAAGAAATCACGTTGGAGGCCCATAACACAAGATACAGCATTCATCCTGGTAGCACCAAGATGTACAGGGATTTACGAGAACAATTTTGGTGGAGTGGTATGAAAAGTGACATAGCTAATTACGTAGCGCAGTGTCTTACTTGCCAGCAAGTCAAAATCGAACATCAAAAACCTGGGGGTAATTTGAGGCCACTACCTATACCAGAATGGAAATGGGAGCATATAACCATGGACTTTGTCCGTGGTTTACCGCATACTCGTGCCGGTCATGATGCAGTGTGGGTGGTAGTTGACCGGCTAACCAAGACTGCACATTTTATTCCTATAAAAATGACTTTTTCTCTGGAGAAACTCACTCAGTTATACATCAAAGAGATAATGAGATTGCATGGCGCCCCCGTGTCAATAGTATCTGATAGAGATCCCCGTTTCGTCTCCAAGTTTTGGAATAGTTTACATACATCATTAGGAACTAAATTGAGTTTCAGCTCCGCATACCATCCTCAAACTGATGGCCAGTCAGAACGGACAATTCAAACCCTCGAGGACATGTTGAGAGCTTGTTCATTGGAATGGAAGGGTAACTGGGATGAGCAACTGGCTTTAGTAGAGTTCTCGTATAATAACAGCTTTCACTCCAGTCTGGGAATTGCACCTTTCGAAGCATTATATGGTAGAAAGTGTCGGTCCCCCGTGTGCTGGTTTGAAGTCGGAGAAAGGAAACTGTTGGGTCCTGATTTGGTTGAGGATGCATTGGAGAAGATCCCAGTAATTAGAGAGAAACTTGTGATGGCTCAAAATCACCAAAAGAGCTATGCAGATAATCGGAGACGGGATTTAGAATTTAATGTAGGTGACATGATTTTTCTTAAGGTCTCACCATGGAAGGGTGTAATTCGTTTTGGTAATAAAGGGAAGTTAAGTCCGCGTTATATTGGACCTTTTGAGATTTTGGAAAGGATTGGTGCAGTAGCTTACCGATTGGCTTTACCTCCAAAACTATCAGCCGTGCATAATGTATTTCATGTTTCTATGCTACGAAAGTATGTTCACAACCCAAGTCATGTAGTTGACTACGAGCCGCTGCGGGTTAGAGAAGATATGTCGTATGAGGAAGGTCCTGGAGAAATATTGGACTATCAAGAGAAGACGCTTCGTCGAAAAAAGATCAAGATGGTCAAAGTTTGGTGGAGAAATCATCGTAAGGAAGAGGCAACATGGGAGCTTGAACAACTTATGCGAGAGAAATATCCTCAGTTGTTCGAGTAGCATAAGTAGTAAGTTTCGGGACGAAACATTATTTAAGGGGGGGAGAGTGTGAAACCCTAATATTATTCTTAGTAATTATATCTTATTCATAGCAGTTTTTTTTTTTTTTTATAAATTTGGTTACACATCCTAAGTTTATTAGTAATGGTTTTAGTTACTCAGTAGCATGACTATTAGTGTGACATTACCAAATTATGGAGTGAGTAGTTTTCTTATAGAAAATAGAGAAGTGATAGGACCAAATTAATAAGTAAATTTAACTATAGGTACATATATTGTTCAAGTGGCATAGTTATCCAAACACTCCTAAGTTGCACGTAAATCAAAAACCAAACAGATTTGTTTTGAAATCCATCTTTTTCGCACACATAAACAAAAACTGCATAGAGAGAGAGAGTACAGTGGTCAAGAAGGAGACTAAAGAAAGTAACCACCAAAACCTCAATTTTCTTAAGGTAAGTATTTTGATTTGTGATCCATCATTTTTGTAACCAAGTACCTAAACCCTATATGGATTAATTTGGACGTGAATTGTAGAAACCATCTGTAAATATTGGTAACTATAAAAAGTAAAGTATGTATATATATATATATATATATAGCAGCAATTATGTTTTAGCGTTAGTAGTTAGTAATTAGGTTTTAGCGTTAGTAGCGTTAGTGTATATATATACTTGCTGCTGTATATATATATATATATATAAAGTCTAGAATTTCAATTGGTTATAGCATTAGTAGTTAGCAACTTATTAACTCACGGCGTCTGTATTATGTTCAGGTCATTCGCTTAACTGTACTAGGGGTATTTCGGGTTGTTCGGACTCGGACCAGGTGAGTGATTTCGTACCGTATACAAACTTAATTTGTTTCCAGGCTTATTTGAGATTCTGCTATATACTAATCGTTGTTTGCAACCTATTATAAAAGTATAGCTTTTGATTATATTTTTGTGAATTATTATTCGACAATTTCAGAAAGATTTCAGAATGATTGATTATGTTTAGAGAATTTGATATTTGAGTTGATTATTTAGGGACCAGAATTAATGACTTAAATTCCGAGAAACAGGCCTCTTAAGTGGGGTGACTTCGGTGGCTAGAGATTAAGCTACTTAAATGTGCGACTCTAGTTTTCTCAACGGTATTGGAACATGCCTCTTAAGTGGGGTGACCTTACCGGATTGTCTTAAAAGAAAACCTTAGGTCGCCAACCTAGTTGACTTTTGAGTATGATAGTTGGATCCAACGGGCTATTCGTCCGGAGAAATGAACTTATGGAAATGAACTTCTTCCGGTTTTTCTAAGTGATTATCACTATTATTATTTGTCCAGTGATTAATTTGATGTTATATTGACTTATTACTTGACTGTATTTATACCTTTAAATGTAGATTACATGTATATTTTATGTTGTTATATACCTTCTTGCCTATTTACAAAATAAATAAGAGATGCAGCTTGGACTAAAACTGAAAGGAAGTGTGATACTATTTAACGTTTTTGTTTTGCAAATTTCTATAGGTTTCGTTATCTTTCACTAAGCTCGTTTGGCTTAATCTCTCTTTAAAATTCTTTTCAGGTGAGTGAATGAGCTAAGTGACAGAGTTGTTATGGGACCGGGTCGTAACCTCCATTAGGCGTTTATTCATTTAATTAAGTCTAATAGGATTTCGAATCTTTTCTTTATTATTGATTGAAACGAGCCACAAATATGTTATTTTCTTGGGAGATTTATCTTATCTCAGTCTATTGGATCATGAATATTTTTATTTCGGCATTGAATAAGAATTATTTGGTTGTTTTGGTAACTCTTTTCGTGTTGGGCTTATGTGTATCACCTGTTCATGCACGTGGTACTCTAACCGTATACACACTCCGTTTTGGGGTGTGACAGTATATGCCAAAAAATGTTAAAACCACAAACAGGAATAAAGTAGCACATAAATAAGAAAATAGCTACAAAAAAACAAGAAAGAAATATGATCTCATCTGCAAGAGCAAAAAGTTTGCTTGAAACATCATTTGAAAACCATCCTGTCTTCCAAGCACTCTGTACAAAATCACCGAATAAAGATATCGATGTGAGAGTAGAAAGTATTATTTGTAGCAGTAAGCACGTATTAAATGGAACGGGAGATAAGCGAATCTTTTAACACATCCAGATTCTTACTAATTAAGAGCTTCTAGATTCCATATCTATAAAATCATCTATAAGAAAAAAAGTTAACCCATTACCATTATATCAGCTTGTAGCAACTTCATTTTGCATTGGCACACCTACAGAAAAAGTTAACCCATTACCATTATATCAGCTTGTAGCAACTTCATTTTGCAGGAAAGGTTGGCTGTGAAAAATGTATGGAAAACTCAAATCGCAAAATTCGGATATGATGTATGATCAATAGAAAACACTATTTGAAAAGCCCCAATACAAAATTAAAAGTATATAATGTTAGGAGTATGCAATGTATTACAAACTAAATGATCTTAAGAGTTAAAAATAAAATGGGGTTAAAAATAGAAGGTAATTTTATCAAAGCTTTGTACTCTCGCACTGTAAGCTTTTCTAGATTGAGGCTGAAGCTCAAGCAATTATAATGGGGTTAAAAAACACTAATAACAGAGATTTATAATCGAGAGTGACTTTATTTTATTGGTAAATATTATTCAGTCAAAGCAAAAAATCACTTGGAAAATCATCTATATCATCAACGAAATAAAATATATTTTGAAGAAAGGCACTTATCTGGTCTCCTACGTGATGAGAGTGGCAAACCCTGGAGTAGATCTGCTAGCCAATATTGTTTGCTTGCTAGATTTAAAAATTTCAGAGAATATACATGATTTTTCACCGAAATTAAAGAGCATAGTGGATCCAGAAAGAAGGGGTATAACTTAACTGAGTATGCGATATGAAGAGGATGGCTAGAAGATCGAAGAAAATGGAGATGGAGAGTGCTTATTCTCTCTCTCTCTCTGTATCTATGGTTACGATCTGAAGATTAAGTGTCTGTATAAGGTGAAACGGTGGATTGGGTTAGTGCAAATATTATCACTCAAGACCCCTTGAGTTAAAAGAAGATTACAATATTTCAGAAGTTTTATTTTTGTTACATCTTAAGCTTTTGTTATTTATTTTCAAGACCTTGTAATTTATTAATTTGTATTATGCTACTCTTTAATTTCTGTTTGTGAGGTTTTTCCCCCACTTTTTAAATAAATAAATAAAAATTGGTTTTCCCCGCCATTAATTTTTTTTAAAAAGAAAACCATTAAAGAACACAAATATGACCCTTTTACCCTAATTTCCAAATATAATTTTATTTTAAAAGTGGCTTTAATTTCATATTATCGGCCTAGATATAGCTAAATCTAAAAGGGGTGAACAACATTTTAGTGTGAAACTAACAACCAATTAAGTTACTTTCTACCTTAGAAATGAAAATTGTGTGATGATAATAAATGAATAAATAATTTTTCATGAAATCACAACTTTATAAGTTGTCAAGAGTACAAATTGGGAAAAGAAAACGACACCACGACATATAGATCTTTAACTTAAATTCTAGTCCTATTCTAGGAATTATTTAACCGAATATTATCATTATAATGTGTAATGCAAGATTACAACTCTTCTAAACAGAGTTAATCTAAACGATTTGTTCCTCCTCAACTCTTCTAAGTGCAAGTATATACGTCTATGAGGCAATTAACAAAATTGACTTCTCCTCAAACCGAGGAAATAAATGAGCTTATAAAATTCTTTTTACAACAAAATATAAAATAAAATCACCCACTACAACTTCTTCTAACTTGAGTTATATGAATACAATTAGTAAAATCAGTTAAGTATAAGCTAATATGAATTCATGTATGTGTAGTATAATATTATTTTTTTGGAAAATACTCAAAGAAATTGTAAAGTTATTAAAACACTTATAACCAAAATCAATTATTTAACCCATGATTTAAGATATACCAAAAATAAACATAATATACAACAATAAACATCAATCTATTACATAGTAAAAATAATTCTAACATAAATATAAACATAATGTATTATTTGCAATCTTTCATTCCATCTTAGTAATACCTGTTTCTATTTTTTCTTATTTGATTTCATTTCTCAATTCGGTTTCACCAATAAATACATATACATGTATGTCTTTCAGACCATTGGGTTTGATAATTAGTCTTTTTTCAACCAAATATATGAAAAATAAACATTCACAATTTATTCACTATCTTTGAACGCAACATGTTATTCCGCAATAGTCCTATCAATTATCGATACTACTTAAATAATTGCTCTAGCTTTGATTGTACTAACTCTTATTGAGTTCAAATATTTACCAATTTATTTAGTGAGTCCTTAACGAGATTATTAATAAACGGGTTCTCAATATTTTTTGGGTTATGTGAGGGTTTATTGATCTAATTAATTTAATATATGGGGAAAACATATGTGGTTGTGTTAGTTTGTGGATATAATGATAAACATATTGACATTGGATATTAAATTATTATTTAGCAATTAAAAATTAGTTGGTTACTAACTAAAAGAGCAAACCTTGTTAACCCGGTTAGTATCAACTAAAAATTGTTAGTTAGTGATCGGTTAGTATTTAGCAAGCGATAATGTTTTCGTCACAAATTACTGGCTAGATACCAGATATAACCGGAACTTGAGAAAGAAAATTAGAAATTAATCTAGAGAGAGAGTGGCAAAAATAACCGCCATGGTGATTATAAATTCATCCTCTCTAACCAACTGTATGGTTTTCTAGGGCTTAATTAGGGTTTCGAATAGCTTTTCTGAGTGGGTAAAGATTATCTCTCGATTAATTGAAGGGTTCTATTACTGCGTTGGAGCTTCGAGTTTGTGGTTTTTTGCGATTTGGCTATATATTTCGAATCGTATTTGGGTTTATTTAAGAAAACTGGGTTATCATGGGTTGTATATCGTATGCAGAGGCTGTTATAGATTCTATGTCCTTACTGGTAAATAATATTTCTTCTGTAAATAATACAAATTCTATGATGTTTGATAAGATGAATTTGAAGGACATTACTATAGAAAATGTAAATATTGAGTGTAAAGAGGTTCAATATAAGCATATGAAACCAGCTATTCTCTTTAGTGAGGATGAATTGAAAAAAACTGAGAAGCCTATGAGGTTTTCTTTAGTTCTGAAATTTCCTAATGGAAAACCTAAAATGGAAGATATTAGGGCTCAGATTGTGAATAAATGGGGTCTAAAAAATCCCCCTATTGTTGCTTTTAAGGAAGATAGACATATTCTGGTTAAACTCGCTAATGAAGAAGATTTTACAAAAGTTTGGTCTAAGCCATCTCATGAAACAGGAGGATTCTACTATAAGATATTCAAATGGGAAAGATATTTCTTCTTTTATAGAGTCTGCTATAGCTGCTGTTTGGGTGAGACTGCCTTTTCTGCCATTGAATTTCTGTCTATTATCCTGTATAAAGGAAATTTCAAAGGCTCTGGGGAAGTTTGTAACTGTAGATGAGCATACCTTAGCTCATGTTAGGCCAACTTATGCCAGTTTTTGTGTGGAAATGGACTTATCTAAGCCAAGGGTGTCACACATATGGATAGGGGAAACTATGGAAAATGGATTTTGGCAAGCGATTGAGTATGCAAATGGCTATAGTTTTTGCCATAATTGTGTAAATCAAGGTCATAATGCATGCGAATGTAAAGAGAGAAACAACTTTGGCAGAAATTTGGGGATAGAAAAAAATAAAAATAAAAAGATCTCTCAGGAGTATAAGACAAAGACGAATATAGAACAGCAAAGAAAAACTAACAATATTATGGTTTCCTTGGGGGATTATATTGAAGCTGCTTTCCAGAATAAAGGGATTGAGGCTCTTAGCAATAAAGAAAATGGGAAAAAAGGCAAAGCCCATGAACTTATAAAAGACACTACTACTTTTCTGCCTGTAGCTACGCCTAAAGATACTAATGATTGGAACCTATGAAAATGGGAAAAAACGCTACGCTAATGATAACGTTATTTAAAACATTGTTAAATATCCAATAAACAGATGTCTATGTTATCCTGAATTGAGTATATCCTTCTTAATCATATTGGTTTGCAAAACACTCTCTCAACCTCAAGTATATGACAGCTTATCATGCCATATTTATAATTTATATATGGAGTTTATAAAGAGGGCAAAAATACACAAATACCATTTCAACATTCCAATTTCGGATTTGCTTATAATAGATATTAGTCTCCCCTATAAATTTCAAATAGCACGTACAGTAAAACTCATCATTTAGCCAGATAAAAGGAACAAAAACCTTCTGGAAAAGGGCCTGCTCAACAATGGCTATAAACAAGGGGGAGCTGGTTTTGTTCCTTTGTACTCTTGTTTTATGCTCTCATATTGTGAGCTGTGTAGAGAAACCTGAGAAGGAAATCAACTACGGAGATCTCCGCAAGGGTGATCATGATAGAGACACTCACCATGGTTACCATAGGACTCCGACCAATCCTTACCGACGTGGATGTGAAGTAGAATATAAATGTCGTGGTGGTGATTTAAAATTTGAACCAGAGGTGCCCGCTATGTCTCCTACAGCTCTCCCTCCGGGGGCAATGTCGTCTCTGTCTAGGAAAATCCACATAAAGGGTTTTTCCTTATGGAAATGAGATATTGTGACGATGAAGAAGAATATCTTTAAGGTCGAATATTCTTGGGTATATATGAGATTCAGAGATGAACCGGGAGTAGGTTATATGATCATATATATGTACAAGTTACTATGAGCTTTTACTTGTTCATAAAAAATAATTTTTCCCCTATTTGTTTCTTGTGAATACTCTATATGTTTACATTTTATCAAGTAATGCACATAAATGTGGAACATGCAAGTTTTTTACATTAATCTAATAAATAATACTACATTCGTCTCTTAATTATTGTACCCTTTTGATTTTGTACAAATATTAATGAGAGCAATTGGGAGTGTCACATTTACCAATATAACTTCATTTTATGTCAAATCATGGAAAAAAGTTAACTTTAATAAAAAAATTTTATGAGAAATGATATAATCAATCAAAAAACTTACTCAAAAATCTTATCCGCTGATTTGGCGGATTAAGTCTATCAATTATTTTTGTTTCGATATTGAAATCATATTTTATTTAATCCATAATTGGTTCAACTGGTCTGCCACGTCAACAGGTAAGGTATTTGAGTAAAGTTTTTACATGGCTATAGCAATACTCATTTTTTATTGTTAAGTTAGGGACAAAAAGGTAATCACTTATAAATTAACTTACTATTTTAGAAAATTAGACAATTATTTAGTCACGTCCCAAAATATAATAAGACATAATTATTTAGGTACGGAGGGAGTATAAATTTGTTGGTCATCAATTAAATTTGTAAATATATATCAATATGACAAACAATTCAAGAAGACACCAGTGCCGTCTATAGAAATTTTGAGACCCGAGACAATCAGAAAAGTGAAGCCTTCCCTCCACAATTTATCCCCATGAAAAACCTAATTAAACTTGATTATTCCCATGAAAAACATACCAACTTTTTTTTTGTTAATTTATGCATTGTGGTATAATTTCACTAAATGATAAAAATAGAAGAATCATATGTAATATAAAAGAAATTGTTCTTGCTTTGGAAACTAAATTATTCCAAAAAACATTACGGCTTGAAAGTATAATTTTTTATTTATTTTGTGTAACTTTAGAATTTTAGAATCTCAGCTCCTCAGAGCATTAGCAGCAGTTCATTTATAATGTCATCTATTTTACATTATCAAACCACTTATATCTATTTTACATATTCTCTATAAACATATTTATTCACAACAGATCATCTAACATACACATTCAAAGCACACATTTTTCTTCACAACAAATCTTCTAAAATACACATTTAATATACACATTTTTCTTTACAGCAATCATCAAAAATACATATTTTGTAAGATAAATAAATTATATTTTTACAAATATGTTTTAAAAAATATTACACAAAAAATAAATATTTCAGTCATTACTAAAATATGCCAAGATCAGATTATTAATAGCAATTTTTTAATAAAATAAAGGGTAAAGCTCTTTTGTTAATTTTTATTTAAGTTAAGAATAAAAATAAATTTGACTCGAAAATAAACAAAACTTGTCTTGCAACTTCCTGGTAATATAAATTACTATAATTCATAAAACAATTAAATCATTAAACCACGTGAACCCATAACTTATTGAATCTTACACGAGCTACATTGAAGTGCTATGCTCACAATTTATTGTAGAAAAGTAGGACTATTATACATGAGCATCTATAATACATATCAAAATACATGAATTGCTGTATGATGGGTTTCATGAAATTTCAGCTATTATACCAAACATATGGACTTATACCTGAACACTTGTGAGTGCTCTTATTAAATTTGTACTCCAATTTTATTATTTTAAATTAATTAAAGTAGTGACACATGCACACGGTTTGTGACGTGTAGAATTGACAAGTGAAGTACAATATTCGGTAGAAATAAGAAAAGATTTGAAAATATAGACAGACAAAAATTATGAAACCTTAATGAAACATGTGGCCCAAAAACAATTGTCTTGGGCAACTTGCCCTGAAACCGGCTCTGGAAGACTGCCAAAAAATGTGATCATCAACCCTTTTGATTGTCAAATAACTAAAACAAACATGTCAACAATAGTTCTTATCGGGGAGTGAAGAATATTATACTCGACTTTGAAATGGATTTATACTTTCCACTTCTATAATTTTAAACTTAAACCAACTGAACTAATCTTCACCTATCTCGAATAAAAGATTAAGAAAAAACATCGTCTTTTAACTATTGAGAGCATTCCTATTGTAAAAATTTAGAACGAAAATATTTCCATCTAATATAAACACTTGCATGCAAGATATACCAAACCAACCCTGATATTGTATGTTTGCTCCCATACTATACACCTCGGCTATGTAGTCTACCTATGTTGTGGATTAAATGACAAAAATCTCATTGTAGAAAAATCATTGATTATAACATAAAAATCCAGTTAATATCCAAAAACCTGCATTCTAAACTCTTATTAAGATGATGTACTTAACAACAATGAGCATAAAAGTTAAAAAAAGTAATACCATGTTATGTAGCATAACTATCTAATTTTAAAAGAGATTTTAATCATGAGCTTTGATAATTAAATCTGAAATTGTATACTAAATAGTCATTTTGTTTGGTTCATTTTTACAATATCATTATTATAATAAATTTATTCGCTACCTATTCACCTCAAATACATGGAGACCAAACGTTTGCTCAAAAATAAAACTCACATATATGTTTTACTTTGACAACAACTACTACTAGAAAAGTGCGGTTTAGCGACTGAAAATAGCGACCGAATAAAAGTGGTCGCTTATATTCTAAGCAAATAACGACCGTAACGTGAAGTGGTCGCTATATGACGATTATCGACTATTTTTACCGACTAAATTCGGTCGGAATTTTACAGACTGAAATAGTAGACGGTACTAAACTAACAAATTGCGACTAAAATGTAAACGGTCGCTATTTTTCGATTAGCGACTGTTTTTAACGACTGCTTTTATTCGGAAATTTACTGACTAAAATAATAGTCAGAATTGAATTAACAAATTGCAACTGAAACATAACGATCGTTATGTGACAACTACCGACTGCTTTTACCGACTGTATTTTGTGGATGATTTACCGACTGAAAAAGTCAGTCAGAAATATCCACCATTACATTACTATAAATAGGAGTGCCTTCAGACTTCAAACATCATTTCCAAACATCAAACATTTCCGTCAAATATCAATACACTATCAAATAGTCATCTTTCTCCCTCATTTGTACATGGCTGCGCACGGAGAAAAGAGATATATAAAGCCGATTATTAAACGAAATTTCTTTCCATGGTAATTCATATGTTTTTTTTCCACATAAGTATACATTTTATAGTTTACAATATCTTTCTTAATCATCTTGGTAGAATTTTATTTTAATTTGGAACCGTCAAGAAAAAAGAGTGTTTATTCAGCTTTTCAAGACAAATTCAGAGTTGAGTGCCATTACATGGTTTGATTTATCTGTTGAAACCAAAATGCACTTTTGGGAGGAATTTGAGGTATTAATTTTATTCAAAATAAATAATTTTTTAAATTTTTTTCTTGATACAATTATAAATACTTTTTATTTGGATATTTGACATAATTATTTCTGGTGGGACACATGGCGACAACTCGACATGTTTAGCTGTTTTATGCAGATGGAGACAATTCATTACAACGAATGGGTTAAAAGAACTAAAACGGAAAAACTAAAAGCCAACTTATATAAGTGAAGAAATTTGGAAAACATGGAGAATAGCCGGGTGATGTTAATCTATCATTTTACCAGTTTTTTGTGGTGTATGACTCGTGTTCTTCTTAACTTGAGTCATTAAACGAAAATTGAATTTTTTTAAGGTTGTGTTTGAATTATAATTTATTTATTTGTGTGTGTTTGGCACTCTTTTTCTCAGCTCGTGTTGAGTATGGTTTTAATGAGGCCATTTTGTAATGTGTTTTTGTTAAACTTTTAAGTTGACAAAATAAAATTTATTTAGCACAATAAAAAAAGACAAATTACAGTTACCCCGATAATTAAAAATAAAATATACAAATTTTGCTGGATGGTTAGATGATAGAATTATCACACTCTTTGTTTTTATTGTTATTTTTAACCACACCTCTGTCGATATATCCTGAATCGCACATACCGATGCGACAAGAATGATGTGACACATTTATCTATGGAGAAATATAAAAGATAAAATATTTAGCGACCACTTTACATAATTTGTCGACCATTATTCAGTCGCTACATGATATTTTTTTTATTAAAAAAAAATCATTAAACCCTCCTTTTTGACATTTTCGGCCAAGTCTTAATTTTATCTTATAGCACATTCACCGATGGATATAAATGATGCGGCGCATTTATCTATGTTAAAATATAAAAATAAATATTTAGCGACCACATTATGCAATTTACGGACCCTTAATCAGTCGCTATATGAAGGCTGCTAGCTTAGAAAACAATATTTTTGTTTCGGACTCTTGGTATATTATTTTGCTCAACACGGTAACATCACAAATTCCTGCAAGTATATCAGATTTTTTTCTTCGAGATAGGTGACTCAGGACTAAACCTGGTCCGTCTTTATCCAAATTAATAAATGTCTCCAATGCACAAGTTCAACAAACCAATGAAAAAATACACTTAGACAAACAAATTAAAAACCATCGTACCAAAATAAAAATAAGCTCGTTTAGCTTATCATTCTATTATAATAAGCCAACTATAGTCAAATAAGATTGTCCAATTTAGTCACTTTTTTTCAAAAATATCACTACCTATACCTTTATATTAATTGAAATAATACTATACTCCCATAAAAATATAAAAATTAAAAATTAATAAAACTATTTATCACTATTTAACAACCAAACATTCTTTTAAATCTTAAAATATGTTTTTTTTTGTATTATACACATATTTATATCATAACTATACCTATTTTCTATATTTTTATTGCATTACGCGCTGCACACGCAACGCGTAAGACACGATTACTAGTATAATACAGAAGTCGATACTATAAGACTAACCTGTAAAACAAATGTGTAGATGAACGTTTGTATATCGTAACAGTGTAACATGAAGCGTGATCTTCGCTAAGCATGACAATAATACTACTTGGGAACCCTCTTTAATTTATTTTTTTGTAATAACTTGGGGACCCTCTTTAAATTGATTAAGATTATCATCCAAATAGAATTCAATACCTTGAGAGAATTTATCTCTCACTTCATAATTATGACGTGCGTTACCATATCTAATCATATACTATTAATTAAAAGTTTGTGTGGGGAACAAAATAAACCATGTCAAGAATCTAACTTTCACGTGTGTATTATGGGTGTTTTGCTAAGTTTTTCTCGAAGGGAATTATATGAAGTGTCAGCGAGTATTCTTTGCTTACCCACAGAGGACATACACCCCTATAAACCGAGTACAAATCTTTTACCTCATTTCTCTATCTTATTCCGTTCCTCCTTACTTATTTTATACAAAAAAAAAATCTAAAGAACTTGAAAAAAATTGTACAATTACTATAATACATGTGATATACATTCCAATAATTATTTTTAAAAGAAAATCCACACAAAATTTATTTTGTAATAAATGTATAAATTAGTGTAAATTAAACATTGAATATTAAAAAAATTGTCTAAAACAATATTATGTTCAAATATTTTAAAATTTGAATACAATATAATATAAAAGTTTATAAATTTGCGGTATAAGTTGTGAAAATTTAAAATTTGAGTGAAAATAAGAAAGAGTGCACGGAAGGGGGTAGAAGATTTGGACTCCTATAAACCACGTCGCTTAAATTATTTGTGAAACTTATAAATAAATAAATAAATGTATATATATATATATATATATATATATATCAATCAATTTAATTATAAGAAACACATCTATATATATTTATTTACAATTAAATACATATAATTATTTACAATTAGTTACATATGTCATAAAAAATAACAAAATATACATAAAAAATTCAAAAAAATTCAAAAAATTTAAAAAGATATTTAAAAAAATCAAAAAAATTGCAAATAATATCAAACAGATTGGACATAATTAGATAGTATTAAACAGGATTAGACATACAAGATTAGATATGATCAAACAGTATTAGACATACATGATTGAATATGATTAGATAGTATCAGACAGGATCACACATATTTTTTGTATAAAATTGTATTTTTTAAAATTTTGGTTTTTAATTTTTTAATATTTTTTTGGATTTTTTAATCACATATGTACCTATTTGTAAATAAGTTAACAAAATATGTACTTTTTTGTAAAAGGGTCAATGGATCATCAATTTCAAAACAACCGGCTTTTTTTAAATAAGTTTCTAAATATATACTAAATTAACATTTTCCATTAAGTTTATTTATCGGGATCATATCTATGTCACTACGTATCGCAAACGCAACGCATGGGCAACGATTACTAGTATATATATATTATGTAACATTCCAGACCCACACCGCCGACTAACATATGTGGTAAGACGTGCTAGCTAAGTGCTAACTTAAAACACTTATAAATACCACATCAAAAGATCAATTTCTATCAAAAGTTCCTAAAACAATCTTGAAATTCACGTTTCTTACAAATAAACTAAAATTTTACAATCTAGACAATGATTTAATCGCGACGGAAATTTATGCATAGGCCTATATAGTTTGTCTGATCCCGACTAACTCGATCTCAACTGTAATTAATTGAATTCCTGAAAACATTATAAAAACGAGGGTAAGTTAAACGACTTTAGTAAGTAATAAGCTCTTACAATGATAATATAAGACAAAAATAAGTTTTACCTTTATCTTTTATTTATTTCAAAACAAACAGTTGAGTTTAATAAAAGAGTTGAAGCCAATATGAAAATCTCCCACAAATGCTAAAAGAGTTGAAGCCAATATTTTATTTTCTGAACTTGTCTCCCTCTTAAGTCTAGAAAGGGAAAAACTACTATTCCCATTAGGTGATCCATCTGTGTTCATCCAGGCATTAGCGGTTATGGCGACACTAGAGAAACACCGTTTCAATTGAATGAAACCAAGATTATCCCCAACTTAAAAACCTTAGAAAGTTGATCCGCTTTTTTTAATTAAATATATTCATATACACACATAATACATACAAATATACACGCTTGACGCTTGATTTTGTTGCTTATAATGTCAATGACGTAAATTATTTCGATAAAAGAAAGAGAATAGGGTGCCAATTTAGTGTTCAAAGGTGATGGTTTTCATGTACGAAATAACAATTTATAAATAATAAAATTAAGGACTAAAAAGAATAAACAAAACAAACAGTTTAATCTATTATTAATTCAGAATGGGTCATGAAAATTACAGATTACAAATTGTCCGGTCTAACTAGTAATTAAACCAACTGTTAGTCAGATTATTATTAATAATCCGACGGACTGAATTGTAATAAATAGAAACTGCCGGACAAGAAATTATAAACTTAACAGCCGAACTGTTCTGATTTAAAAAAAAATTACAGGACTGAAAAGAAACTATACTAATTACAGAAATTAAATTACAGAATTGAAATTACAGAAAAGAAACAGTAATTTAAATAAATTACACAAAAGAAAAGACAGAATTGAAATATTACAGGTAAGTACACTAAATTAAAATACTAAATTTAAATTACATAATTAAAGTATTGAAATGAAATGAAATGAAAAGATAGAAAAATAAAGACGAGACGACTGTTAAATAGCCTACCATTAACCGATATTCTCCCAACCACCTTAAGTTTCTGGTTGCGTTGGTGCTTCGATCCCAAGATACAACGTCTCGAATGACTCGCCGAAAACCGGTGATGAGTCAAGGTCGAGTTGTTGTTGGGTAGTTCTCTCTTTCTAAAATGCTATGAAAAATATGCAGTATTTGTTTCAGATGTAAAAGTGTGTTTAGAGAGTGGGGGAGAGCTGCCTACTTATAGGCTGAGCTGAAATCTCAGCCATAAATGGTTACTTAATTCAACTATCGAAACTGCTGAATTAATTGTGTAATTATTCACATTTAATTGCATCAGTTACAAGGTTGCAAGAAATTTGGGGACTGTTTTGTGATTATTCAAAACTCTCTAACTTTCTTGAAACCAGAACTGGAACATTTCCCAAGTCCCAAGTCCCGCGCCCGCAACCCGCGCTAGTGCATGTGCCCGAGCCCGAGACCGAGCGAGCACGCACGTGTGTGGTGATCTTGCCTACACACACAGCTATGAGGCTACACACTATTATCACTCTCAAGTGGTGGATGTGTATATAAGCCATTCAAAATGATTTTTTCTCTTTGATGTGTGATAGATATTTGGGTGGCTTTCCCACCCCTTTGTTTTTTTCCACTCTTCCCAAATTCCAGCTTTTCCTCTCTCCATGGTCCAACTTAAGAACCAATTTTTATTCACACTCATTCATCGAATAGGTCACGCGATAAACCGTTTCGAAACTCGTCACGCGAGCTACTCAAACCATTTAAGTACGGTGTCTAAACTTTAGATTCTTCGCATGGTGTTTGATCAAACTTTTGGACTTGTGACCAATTCGGAAAACCCATGAAAACATGAATTTTCCCAACAATCCCCCAGATGAATGCAATTGGCTCGAAAGCCCATGTCCTAAATGCAAATAAAGAGAACCGCAAAAGTTCACTACCTAAGGTCAGGTAGCACGCCTTGAACCTGCCGTAGCGTAATACCATCTGGAATACTGCTATTAGGTGGCATAAATGTTTTGAACTCTTAAGCTTTGTGTATCCCAGTATAATACCCGTATAGTGCCCTTTCTGCCCATGTACTATGCCCTTTAGTTGTTGTCCATATTTGGCATGGACTGCTTTGGTAAATTCAACCGAGTGCTCTAGTGGTTTAGCCCAAGCTCATCACATGGTACCGACCTTACACACTCGTTATAGGCGGTTCAAAGTCGAAGGTGTTCTAACTCACCTTACTCGACCGTCGAGTTACTTGAATCATTAAGAGCCTCAAGCTCACCCTTACTGTGGTATATGTCTATAACTCTATCATTGCGGAAATGGGCTGGAAACTATAGGTTCTCGACTGCTTTGTTCGGTTGCCCTCACAGTTCAGTTTCCCTTTGAACCTAGCAGGAAAGATTCTATTTAGGTTGGCTTGCCTATGGGGGAGGGGGGGCACCAATTTAATGGGCTTTGTTCCCATTCCGTTCGATGACGCTTCGTCTCGTTCTTGAGTCAAGCCTTTTGTTAATGGATCTGTAATATTTTCCTTTGATCTCACAAAATCTAAGGATACCACACTATTAGATAACAACTCTCTTATGGATTTATGTCTCCGACGTATATGTCGAGACTTTCCATTATACATATGATCTTGAGCCCAAGAAATAACTTATTGACTATCACAATGCATGCTTATCGCGGGAACAGGTTTCAGCCACATTGGAATTCCTTCCAAGAGATTCTCGGCCAATATGCCTCCTCAGTTGCTAGGTCTAACGCTATGAATTCTGATTCCATAATTGACCTTGCGATACATGTATGTTTGGAGGATCTCAAAGACACGTCAGCTCCTTCCATTATAAACACATATCCACTTGTGGACCTTGTGCTATTAGAGTCTGATATACAATTGGCATCTGAGTACCCTTCCAGTACCGCTGGATATCTGGTATAGTACAGCCCGTAATTGGCTATAAATCACATATATCTAAGAAGTTTCATGATGGCCTTCCAGTGTTCCTCATTAGGATTGCTGGTGTACCTGCTCAGTCTACTCACTGAGTTTGCTATGTCTGGTCTAGTGCAATTCATTATTTACATGAGACTGCCTATGATCTGAGAGAACTCCAATTGATTCACACTCTTACCGAAATTTTTTTTCAGGTTACAATTGAACTCAATTGGGGTTCTGGACATCGTCTTACTGCCCTTGTCAAACTTGTCTAGTACTTGTTTAACATAATGACTTTGTGACAAGGCATACCCCTCTGATGTTTTGGTTATCTTCATACCAAGTATTACATCAGCTATATACAGGTCCTTCATATCGAAGTGTTGTGACAACAATTTTTTTGTGGAGGTGATCCTATCAGTACTTCCAATTATAATCATGTCATCCACATAGAGACAGACTACCACACTATTCCACTTCCTTTACTGTAGACACACTTATCACACTCATTAATGCAAAAGTCGTTTGATAGCATAATTCTGTCAAACTTCTCAAGTCATTGATCAGGTGCTTATTTGAGTCCATATAGAGACTTTACAAGTTTTCACACTTGGTGCTCTTTACCAGGAACTACAAACCCTTCCGGTTGTTCCATGTAAAAAATTTCTTCCAATTCTCCATTTAGAAAATCTGTCTTAACATCCATTTGATGTATTTCCAAATCAAACAATGTTGCGAGGGCAATGATGATTCAGATAGACGTTTTCCTGAAGACGGGAGCATATGTGTCAAAATAATCGACACCTTCAGTTTTCCTGAAGCCCTTGACTACAAGTCCCGCCTTGTATTTCTCAATCGTGCCATCAACCCTTAACTTCCTCTTAAAGATCAACTTGTGATCTAGGGGCTTACATCCTTGCGGAAGATCCACTAGTTCCCAACTGTGATTTTGCATGATTGATTCAATCTCATTTTGGATTGCTTGTTCCCAATATTGGGGAATCCGGTGTTGACATAGCTTGTTTATATGTCACCGGTTTGCCTTCTACCATGAAGGTTAAAAATCATGTCCAAAGGAAGTTTCCTTCCTTGTCCTTTTGCTACTCCGAGTCTTTTCCTCTTCCTCTGTCGGTTTGCTTGCCCCCATATTTCCTTCACTATTCAACTCTCGACTTGGTACAGATGTTGGTAATTTACGGGGAAATATATCCTCAAAGAAAGAGGCCTCTCGGCTTTCAATATACGTATCTACGTGCACATCGGGATTGTCCGACTTGTGTACGAGAAACCGATATGCACTATTATTATGTTCATATCTGATGAACACACAATCCACCATTTTAGGACCAATTCTCATCTTCTTAGGAGTGGAAACTAGGACCTTCGCGAGGCAACCCCAAACCCGCAGGTTCTTGTAACTGGGTTGATGACCTTTTCATAATTCATATGGTGGTTTATCTCGCTTATTAGGTGGTAACTTGTTTATAACATAGTTTGTGGAAAATATCGCTTCCCTCCACATGTTCTGGGGTAACCCAGAACTAATTAGCATTCCATTCATCATTTCCTTTAACGTTCTATTTTTATGCTCAACAACCCCATTTTGCCCGGGAGTGTATGATGTTGTGGTTTGATGTATAATGCCGTTTTCAGCACATATTTGCTCAAACGGTGATTCATATTCACCGCTTCTATCACTTCTCAATGTTTTAATATTTTTATTGAGTTGATTTTCATCTTCGATCTTATAAAGATCGAATTTCTCTACCGCATCGTCTTTACTTTTCATTAAGTAAATATAGCAGTATCTAATACAATCATCTATAAATGTGATAAATTACTTTTTCCCTACTCGTGTTTGTACAAACTTTAAGTCGCATCCGTGTGTATTAGACCGAGAGGTTCACTTTATCGTTCAACATGTTGAAACGAAGATTTGGTTAATTTTGCCTCTATACATATTTCACATTTGTGTTGCTTATTAAAGACAAAATTTGGTATTAGTTTTAGTGATATTAATTTCTTTAACGAATTATAATTCACGTGACCTAATCTACCATGCCACAAATGAAATGACTCAAAGAAATAAGCAAAATCAGAATTCTTATTATTGGTCTCTTGGGCAACAGTCATTACATTGCTCATTCTAGCCTCAGCTTTAACACCTTTATTGGGAGCAGTTGTCCCTACATTTAACTTAAACATGTCGTTGGTCATATAGCCACAGCCTACATAGACACCATTTTTAGTGATTACAATTTTATCAGATTGAAAAAAAGCTTAACCCGTTCTTCACCATCACAGATCCGGATAGCAGATTCTTACGGAAATCCGAAACATGGATCACCCCTGTCAACCTTAGCTCTTTTCCAGAGGTCCTGTTCATCACCACCGTTCCTTTTCCTTCCACCTTGGAAGTAGCAAAATTCTCCATGAAGCATCTTTCTCCCTCTACCGCCTCATAGGTCTTAAACATCCATCGGTTAGAGCAGATGTGGCTTGTGGCGCCGGTATCCAGCCACCACTCTTTGGAGTTTCTCCCCACGAGATTCACCTTAGAGACCACAGCAGTGAAGTGGTCATGATCTCGTCCTCCCTCGACCAGATATGCCCGAGCTGGAGCTTTCCTTTTCCCCTTGCCTTTGAAGTTCTTTGGGGGGGGAGGGGGGGGGGGGAGGGGGGCTTAGGCTTAACAGTGCTTTTATTGTTCTAACAGTCTGTGACACGATGGCCGGTCCTATTACATACAAAGCAGGTTCCCACAAATTTCTTTGCACAACAGCACTGCCTCCGTTGTCAAAGCGTTTCCGCTTGACGTTGGAGCTTTCAACCACATTGGCCTTTTCCATCGAAATGTTAGCACCACCACCTCTCCTTATAGAATGACGGTTGCTCACCTCGATATTGAGCTTCTCAATGAGCCCCTCCAGCTTCATTTCCCTCTGCTTATGCTTCAGGTAGTTTTGAAAGTCTTTCCATGATGGTGGCAGTTTCTCAATCATGAGTGCCACCTGCAAATGCTCATTAATAACTAGTCCTTCAGCTTCAAGGCGATATTAAATGAGTTGGAGCTCCTCAACTTTCTCCATGACACCCCTACTGTCAGTCATACGGTATTCGTGAAAGTCCGTGACAACAAATCTCTTCGTGCCAGCGCTATTCACTTTGTATTTGTTCTCGAGAGTTTCCCGTAGCTCATTTGCAGTAACTTTGGGCTCAAAAACACTTAACAACATGTCATCTGGAGCACACATGATATAGTTCTTGCATAGGTAGACGGTATATCTCCATGCCTCAACCGTAGAGAATGACTGCTCATACAGATCATCCTCGCTTAGGACGGGAGCAGTCTCCTTAAGAAAACGGGTCAGATTAAGGGTGGTCAGATAAAACAACATCTTTTGCTGCCAACATTTGAAGTTGTTCCCCTTAACCTTTTCCGGTTTCTCCAGATGAGAAGTTGGCAAAGTAGGCATAACCGATTGCATCGGTGTCTTGCCCTTGGCCACAGCCTTCGTTGCGGCCTAGGCCATAGTCTCTGCCTTGGCCGTAGCCTTGGCTTTGGTCGTAGCATTTTCCTTAGCCGAAGCCACGACTTCCTCAGCCGCTGCAACTACTTCCTCAGCCGCTGCAACTACGTCCTCGGCGTCATCCCCCACATTCACATTTCCCCCAGTGTTATGGAAATTCCCACCAACCACTAGGTCATGCTCACTTCCGAAAGCCAACTCGTTGGGTGAAGTGTTCGTCATCTGAAACGACAACCCAAAAAACGTATGAGATACATGTACAAATAATTCTATAAACAAAACACCAAAACTGAAATTTGGGTTTGTAAAAGAATTTTAAACGTAAGAAAGTTAAAACGGTTTCCTTTTAAATACAAATATGGTTGGTTATCAAAAGGATTAAGATTCAGTTCTTCTTGAATACCAATACGGTTATCCCTTTAAAAAAATATTTGTTTGGAATTTTTCTTTGCAAATCAATTTCTAATATGATTTAGAATTAAAAGCAAAAAAACATTATTCCTTATTATTTAAATAAAATAAATTATACTAATTAGTACACAAAAGAAACAACAAATATCGGTTAAGATTGTTGGTTTCCGTGTACAAAATAACAATTTATAAATAATAAAAGGACTAAAAAGAATAAACAACACAAATAGTTTAATCTATTATTAATTCATAATAGGTACTAAAAATAACATATTACAAACTGTCCGGTCTAACTAGTAATTAAAACAAACTGTTAGTCAGATTATTATTAATTAATTATCTGACGGACTAAATTGTAATAAATAGAAACTGTCGGGCTGGAAAGTATAAACTTAACAACCGAACAATTCTGATTTGAAAAAAAATTACAAGAGTGAAAAGAATCTATACTAATTACAGAAATTAAATTACATAGTTGAAATTACAGAAAAGAAACAGCACTTTAAATAAATTACAGAAAAGAAAAGATAGAATAGAAATATTACAGCTAAGTACAGCAAATTAAAATACCGAATTTAAATTACATAATAAAAGTACTGAAATTAAATGAAATGAAAAGACAGAAAAATAAAGACGAGGCGACTGTTAAACAGTCTGCTCTTAATCGATATTCGTCCAATCACCTTAAGGTTTCTGGTTGCGTTGGCGATTCGATCTCAATATACAACGTCTCGGATGACTCGTCGAAAACTGGCGACAAGTCAAGGTCGAGCTGTTGGTGGCTGGTTCTCTCTTTCTGAAATGCTATGAAAAATATGAATTATTTGTTTCATATTGTCAAAGTGTGTTTAGAGAGTGGGGGAGGGCTGGCTACTTATAGGCTGAGCTGAAATCTCATGCATAAATGGACATTTAATTCAGCAATCGAAACTGCTGAATTAATTGTGCAATTATTCTCATTTAATTCCATCACTTACAAACTTGCTGAAAATTTGGGGACTGTTTTGTAATTATTCAAAACTCTATGACTTTCTTGGAACCGGAACCATAACCGAAAGTAGAACATTCCCCAAGTCCCAGTTTCCAAGTCCCGTGACCCGTGCATGTGCCCGAGCCCGAGACCGAGACCAAGACCAAGCCCGAACGAGCACGCGCGTGTGTGGTGCTCTTGCCTAGACACACCTATGAGGCTACACACTATTATCATTCTTAAGTGGTGGATGTGTATATATACCATTTTGTGTTTTTTCTCTTTGATGTGAGATAAAACATTTGGGTGGCTTTCCCACCTCTTTGTTTTTTTCCACTCTTTCCAAATTCCAGTTTTTCCTCTCTCTATGGACCAATTTCAGAGCCAATTTTCATTCACACCCATTCATCGAATAGGTCATGCGATATACCGTTTCGAAGCTCATCACACGAGCTACTCAAACCATTTGAGTACGGTGTCTAAACTTGAGAATCTTCATACGGAATTTGACCAAACTTTTGGACTTGTGACCAATTTGGAAAACCCATGAAAACATGATTTTTCCCAACAATCGCCCACATGAATGCAATTGGCTCGAAATCCCATGTCCTAAATGCAAATCAAGAAAGCCGCAAAAGTTCACTGCCTAAGGTCAGGTAGCGCGCGCCTTGAACATGCCATATCGTAATACCATCCGGAATACTGCTATTAGGTAGCATAAATGTTTTGAACCCTTTAGATTTGTGTATCCCAGTATGATACCCGCACACTGCCCTTTCTGCCCACGTATTAGACCCTTTAGTTGTTGTCCATATTTGTCCTGGACTACCTTGGCAAATTCAACGGAAGTGGTACAAGAAGTTTGACAGTTTTATGGTGGATACCGGGTTCGAGAGAAGTGATAGTGATTACTGTTGTTTCGTGAAGAGATTCGAAAAATCTTCATACGTCATACTACTTTTGTACGTAGATAACATGTTGTTCGCCGGGTCGAGCCTTGTAGAAATCAACAAGGTAAAGCAACAATTGGCCAAATACTTTGAAATGAAGGATTTGGGAGCCGGAAATCAGATCCTCGGTATGAGGATCTCCCGAGGAAGGCATGGGTCATTATTTCTGTCACAAGCCGAGTATGTAAAGAAAGTGTTGGCTCGGTTCAGCATGAGTGATGCCAAGGCTGTAGGAACACCCCTTGCCCCACATTTTAACTTGTCGAATGACCAATTACCCTCGGACGAGGAAGGAAAGGATTGTATGTCGAACATACCTTACACTTCAGCAATTTGTAGCTTGATGTATGCTATGGTGTGTATAAGACCGGACATTGCCCATGCAGTGGAGGTTGTCAGTCGTTACATGAGTAATCCGGGTAAGCACTATTAGGAAGCTGTAAAATGGATATTGAGATATCTCTCGGGTATAATGAATTCGGCATTATGTTTCCAAAAGATCCCGGAAGGCCTGCACGTCTATGTTGATGCTGATATGACTGGTGATCTGGAGAGCCAAAAGAGCACAACGAGATGTGTTTGTACCTACGGTGGTACTGATGTGAGTTGGACATCTAAGATGCAAAAGACTGTTGCACTGTCGACCATATAAGTTGAGTACGTTGCGGTGACGGAAGTAAGCAAAGAGATTATTTGGTTGCAAAGCTTTTTAGAGGAGCTCGGTCAGAAAACTGACAAGTGAGTTCTGCACTGTGAATAGGGGTAGCATCGGTTCGGTACCGAACTTTTTGACTACATACCAATATCGTACCAAACTAGTTTGGTTTGAAATTTTTTATACCACTACCGAACCAAAAAATTCGGTATACCGAACTTTCGGTATACCAAACTTTTCGGTTGGTTCGGTTCGGTTTCGGTTTTATATCAAAGTTTAGAGTTTACAAGTGATGATAGAATGGTGCGCTTTGAGTAAAAAAACATAGTATAAAGTTTTAAAAATATATATTTATTTATATTATTGTTACATTTCTTGTTTCTTTACATAAAAAAGTAAACACTACTAGACATTTCTAGTAAAAATTATAAATAAATAAAAATATTATAAGTATTCATTAGAAAAATTAATATAAGTATATTATAATAACGTTAATAATTAAATGTATATTAGTCTTTTATTTTATTTTTCTATATAGTATATTTTAATATTTCAGTTTGAATCGGTATCATACCGAACTTACCAAACGAATACCGAAACCGAACCAACTTTCAAAGATCGGTTCGGTTGTATCGTACCGTAATGTCGATATACCAAACTTTTGGCACCGACTTGATTGGTTCGTCTCGAAAAGCGGTCGGTTGGTACAAGTCGGTAAAAAATACCACCTCTAATTGTGATTGTCAAAGTGCAATTCAGCTAGCTAAGAATCCTGCATTTCATTCACGCACCAAGCACATACAGATCCATTACCATTTTATCCGGGCTGTTCTAGAAGATGGAATCTTCGTGCTAGAAAAGATTGAGCGCGCCAACAACCCCGCCGAAATGCTAACGAAGACTATTACAATCGACAAACTGAGGTTATGTGCAACCTCAGTAAGACTCGGAGCTTGAGAATTAGGGTCGCCACTGCAGTGAAGAATGAGTAACTCGAAAAGAGTATTAATTACTATATAAGGATACCGATGGGAGGATTCTGCTCGGAGGAGCATAGTGAGTTCGGTGGTCGGTGATAATCAGAGTTCTTTTGAAGTATTCTGCCGAGCTTTCATTAAATAGCCAAGTACAATTCTTCATTTTCTTTCAATTCACACGTTTGTCCAATGTCATGCAAGACTTATATCACCTCATTCTCGGCATCAGATGTTGACGTAAATATATGAGTTTTGCATATCCCACTCGGAATGGCTAGCCAATTTGATTGCATAGTTGACATGAAATAATACTAAAACTTTTGTTTATATTACTTTTGAAAACACAGAATTCATGATTGACTGCAAAGTGCGAATTGACATAGGATAGTGAAATCCATTTAAGTCCCCTGTTAAAAAAGCCTATGTTACATAGAAAGAACAGGTGGGATTTTGTTTTGGTTTCTAGTGATCATGCAACTTTTATGCAGCTCCATTCAGGAGTTTTATCCTTAGTACTTAGAAGTTGGTCATAATTTTGAAATTAAGATTAGTTTGTGTTAGTAAATCTTGTGGTAGACCTATAAGTTGTTGTAGCTTTTAGGATGGTAAGTTCGAATCGTTGTACGTTTTGTTTTAATAAAAGTTATGTTTGTTGGGAAAAAAAAAGAACATGGCCAAAATGTGCTTTCTGAACAAGTTGCTTAAATGTGGACAATTTTCTGATGTCATTTATGATGGTAGTTGTATTTAGATAGTAAACAACATGTTAATTACATGTAGTAAGAACACGCGAAACTTTTTCTGAACATGTAGCATAAATAGTGGACATATAGTACTTAACTAGTGAAACTACATTGTTAAAAAGGGAAGCGGAGGAGAAGCAATTTATTTGCGGCATTGCTTGATCTTGTGCGTTGATTAAATTAAATTAATGGGTCATGATTCATTTTATAATAAGAGCGGACAAGCTAATAGATACATGGATTTCCAAAATTACCTTTTCTTTCTCTTAACTTTGTTTATCTAAGCAGCAAACACTCTCTCCACAATCCAAATTGAGTTTTCCTCTTCCTCTTAATTATGCAACATCATTCAGCTTAAGAATTCAACTATTCGCGTGTACTTGACAATTTCATAAAATTTCCCAAACGATCCAATTAAACAGACCGGACAACATAACCAAGACTAAGTTAAACCACACCACTGCTATTTTTTTTTTTTTAAACAGTGTTCATTTCACATGCTAAACACAATAATTGTCCAATTTTTGAGGGGGAAAATGGGTGAACGTGCAATTGGAACTCAAATGCAATCTCATAATTTAGTTGAGATTTTTCTCAATAGTTAAAAAAATTAGAAGAAAAAGAACATAAACTGTAAGTAATCGATTCAAATAAATCAACCAAAAATTTGGGAAGCATGTATAAAAAAAACCCAATATTTGAGAAACTGAAAAAGTCCCAATCTTTGGTTCATGTCTGGAAAGCAATTTTTATAATATCACCATATATCTCTTCGATTTGAAATACATTTAAGAAATACAAGATTTGTATACTAGCTCGTTAATAATTTGAGTTGGGGAGTGAGAAAGAGAGAGAGAAGGCACCAGACGGAAAGTAGTGATTCAATGCAATGATGCATTTAGAATTTAATTCAATCTAAGCCTTTGGAAATATGAGTGGACGGTTGAGATAGATATTGCTGCAACAATTGCCGCAAATAAATTGCTGCTCCCCCGCTTCCGTTAAAAATACATTCGAAGTCAGCTAAGTAATTTCATCAACTAATCAAATTACCGATAATAACAGTGAGTTTTCCGGGGGAACATATAATGCAGAAGTAATCCGCATGAGATAAACGAGTTTATTATACTTTACTATCTTAAATTATGGTCACTTTTTCGTTTAGTAACACAAAATATAAACTTTTTCAATTATAATCACTTAAAGTATACAATAGAACCTCTCTATATTAATAATAATAAACTCCCTATAGAAATAAAAATAATCGGTCCCAACCCGGGCCAGTTTAAAATAAGAATAACTTTCATATTGTATATTCTATGATTTTTTATGGTCACGTCTTAACAAATTTGTAACATCTTAAACTTAAATATGATGTCACACGGCAGAATAGCACGTGTCTTGACACGTGCTAAAATAAGCCAAATAAACTAGAATCTGAATGACCAACATTGTAATTCAAAACGATGAAATAAAAGCTTAAATGATAATATTCAATAACTCTGTAAGGCGATAACAATTCAAATTAATCCAGAACTCAACCTCAACTTATTATTGTCTAAACAAGAACTGTAACACAAATGTCTCGAACCTAACTTGGTTTATAAACCTTATTAGCAGCGGAAAATAAATAAACTCCTTTGAGGTTGGCTGGTCCCGACTAACTCTAGTCTGACTCTAAAAATCTGCCTGATTACCTGAAAATATTATAAAAATGAGGGTAAGCTAAACGAGATTAATGAGTGACAAGTCTTATAATAATAATATGGGTCGAAAATAGGGTTTCATTCCTTTTCTTTTTTTGAAAACAAGGTTTTTGATTTATATAAAATTTCCCGTCAGAAAAGGTAAATTGTTAAAACAATTGCAAGAAAAATGATAATATCTTTCCTTTCTTACTATGATAATAAAAGTAAGTATGATAATATTAATATCTTAGGGTATCAGCCCGATTGATTTCCTCAATCTCTTTACCGTCGATCTTTTTCTCAGGTCTATAAACCATACATGCACTATGTAATTAACGTCACCGCAGCATGACGGCTGAGTCTATTCCTTAAAACGTTCCGGTTAACGAAACTATGTACAATCGTTAAGTTAACCGTTGAGAACTAAACTTATTCGTTTAGTTGCCAACGTCACCCCACTTCTCCTTATTAGGGGATTCTCCGTTGGAATTTTCCTCATGGTCCCAATACAATCATAAGCAATTAACATAAAATATCCATCACACTTTATACAGAATATGTAATAATCACTTATGTATCCATTTTTATTTCACAACTGATATGAAAAACCATTCTTTTACGCATATAGATATTACTGAAAATAATGCCAACAGCCTGCAATTTATCAAATACAAATGTGATTTTATAATAGTAAGACAAGACCACTCACCTGACCGTCGGTTTATAACTTACCCGAATCACTTGTTACAACCTGAAACATCATGCGATTAACTATCAAAAAATCTAGAATTTAACTACAACAACTAAATGCGACCACTACTGGCATTTCCCGAATCACTTGGTGGTACTAATCACACTACATACTTTGCATACACAAGCTAATGTATTTCAATCTATCTGTCTATTATCAGTCTTATAATGCGACACCCAAATATAAAGAACAGCAGTGATCGTTCATGTTTATTGACCCAAATGGGTCAATTTTATCTCCCACAACTAATCAATTATAAATTGTCTAGAAAAGCGACTACGCGACTAGTTTCATATGTGAATAAATCTCTCCTGCAGCGATTCATCTACTTACACTATATGACAAGTCTATTTTAAGTTTTTCTCTTCGACTTACTACCTTGCTTTGCCACTTTACTATCTAGATAATAAACTGCTTATTGCTTATGTCAATACCTGACTAAACCCCTGCAATTAGAGTTTCAAACTCTAGTTCATACATTTTACAACCTGTCCGGTTCTTCAATATTTTCCAGTTAAATAAGCTACAATTATTTCATCAACTTATAACAACCAAACATCAACACTTTGCATGCTAAACAAAAGAAAGCTATAAAACATGTTGCTAGTAATTCCATTCGAATATCCACACTTATGTTATTAATTAACCAATCAACTATATTATACTTAATAACAACTAAAATATAAAGGAAACTATAATCAAGTGGTTAACTTGGTAAAGAGAAAACAAGATGCTAACCGGTCTTAACCGCTCTCTCTCTCTGTCTTTTCTCTTCTAATGATATGTGTTTTATTAATCTTCCCGGTGTGTTTGCTCTCTTTTCTGAAGTTTATACAAGGAAGTAAGAGAACGGACAAGTAGCTGAAAACCCCAATTATATCTCTCAGTTTAAGTTTTAAGAATTCATGTTTTTAGTTTTTATTTCATATTTAATCCTATAAATAAAACTATTAGGAGAACTAATCATTTAGACATCAGATTTCTACATAATTATCCACTACTCCTAAAATATGCAATTTGAATACAAATTTATTATAATTTAAACCTTTTTTATTTATAAATTTTGTCAAAGTACCTAAAATATGCAATTTGAGTGCAATTAATGGAAAAGTCAAATAGTAGAAAAATGCTAATTAAATGGGTAGTAAAAAATAACCACGACACTCAAACTAGGGGCCTTAGTGACACAAATATTTAATGTTTACCAAATGAACCAAGTTACAATTTGTTTATTGGGGGCTATTAGTATATAAAATCTTAGATATCAGAATTTTTCTATATAAAAAAAAATATTTTTAAAATTTTCTGGCTGGAGGTCGCCACGCCTGGCACCCCCTGCCTTCGCCTCTGAGTTCATATGTGATGCTTACGGAAACCATGAACCCCAAACTTGTGTATCATTTACTTTTCCTCCTTGGAGCGTATGATAAACGACTATAGCGGTAGTAGTGACAAAAAGAAATGGAAAGATTCAGATGATTGGGTGAAGTATCGTCCGTGTCCTTCACTCCACATTCGTTTCGATTTAGAAGTACCCGAATCGGATCAACCTATTCAACAGTTTCTTAAAAGTGATTCGGTGTATGCTTCTTTGAAAGAAAAATATATATCAAATGATATGTTAAAAGAGGAGTTGCTTCAATATTTCGGCCACGAACACCTTTAGTTCGAAGCCCAAGTTCTGGAGTGGCGGAGTTGAGAAATGTGAAAGAACACAACACAAGTATTTATGGAATGACACATAGCTGCCATTGCTATGACTGCAATTATTATTTACACATGTGGTGCGCTCAGATACCGCGAGAGTTGCATTTTAGATTTCATTCCGAACACCCTCTCACTCTCTTACCAGGACATAACTTCAAATATTCTCTGTGTGAGGTCAGTAGCTTAACTTGGTTTCTCTTTTCCTTGTGAGAAATGTGATTTTGAGGCCCATACATTATGTGCTTTTAGTGCCAAATAGAGACAACCTCGAGAGCCCATCAACACCATGTCGATAAAACGTTGTATAAGAATTAATACACCTCAAAGTTCTACTAAACGGGGGCCAAATGCACGTATTTCTAGTAACCAATTGGTGAAGTCCCCATTAGGGATGTTTGTCATTTTTCATGTTAGGGCATGACATTGGAGTGTAAACAATGTGAATTCTACGTACCTTCATGTCAGTTGTGCATGGTATCCACATAGTATCAACACTATGCAAACTCTTACTCTTGACAGTTCTGCAGATTTATTACCCTCCGAGATAATTCCAATTTTTGACAGTTATTTATGTAATGTCTGTAATAAAGTGTTAACCGAAGACGGATGGGTTATTTTAGTGTGGATGAAAAAGGCAAGATCACCGCTGCTCATCTCAATTGTGTTGTACCCAATCTCTTTTTTACTCCATCATTCCAGTTGATTTTAGTGAATCCAGATAAATAGCTGACAAGTTTGGTGATCGTCGATATTTTACATGAGATGTTGTCAATTGTCATTGATATTGAACTAAATCAGCCTACTTTACAAAGGAATATGGTGTCAAATCAGTGTCGAAATGAGTTTGATGCTGCCAGAGAAGCGCTGGTGTTCTTGATCTCGTTCTAGTTTTGTTCAATCTATTTGTTTTCGGGTTGCCTTCTTTTTCTTATCCATAGGGTTTCTGTTTTGTTTTTGTTAAATGGCTAAGTTTTTGCTTGAAATGTTGTGCGATAACGTGTTAAAATTGTAATGAAAATGTTCCTCGTCAGTTTTTGTGTGCATTGTTGCCTGAAAAAGTTAATAGACAAGATCTTAATCACTTGGACACAATATTAAGTCCATTATCGATATGTATAAAATGTAAATGTAAATGTAAGGTATAATACTTACTATTCTAAACAGTGAAAGAATTAATGAACTACAGTAAATTTTCATAAAACAACCAATAAACAAGTCTTACGTTATCATGCATTGCGTATATCCTTCTATCATATATTGGGTGGAAAATATTCTCTCAACCTCAAGTAAAAAAACAGCCTCACGCCATATGAATGGAGTTTATAATACAGAAGCCAACAAAACACATCCCATTATGGAATTTCTTATAATAGAGTATATTTATCTCCCTTATAAATTTCGAATACAAAGTAAAATAAAACTCATCATTTAACCAAATAAAAGGAACAAAGACCTACTAAAAACAGGCCAGTTATTTAAAAAAAATGGCTATAAACAAGGGAATGCTAGTTTTGTTCCTTTGTGCTCTTGTTTTGTGCTCTCACCTTGTGAGTTGTGCTTACCAACCCGAGAAAGAAATTAGCTACAAGGATCTTGATAAGGGTGATCCTGACAGACGCATTCCACACAATTACAAAAGGACTCCGGTCAATACTTACCACCACGGATGTGAAAAAATAAATAAATGTCGTGGTTTTATTGATCGTGAATACAAGGCACCGGGTATGTCTCCGGTGGCACTGCCTCCGGGGGCAATGTCGCCTCTCGCCAGAAAATTCCACTTCCGGGGATTTCCGTAATGGATATGAGATTGTCGATGAAGAAGAAGAATGTGTCCAGCGTCGGATTTTCATGGGTATTAGTGACTAAGTATGAGTTTTACCAATGAAATGAGACCAGGTTAGATGATGATATGTACAAGTTTCCTATGAGCTTTTATATGCTTATAAATCAAATTATATTTGTTCTTGTGAATAATCTACACCAATCTAATGGTTCTTTTTTTTTTAACTTTTATACACCACTTTTTGTGATTATATGTATACTATATTACCAAATTATTTAATTAGTACATAATACTACCACTTCGCAGTGATTTTATATACCCCCGCTCAATAAGTTAACGAATTATGTCCAATAAGAATCTGTCATAAGAAAAAGTTTAATCATTTGCCATAATATTCAAAGTAAACTTAAAAAGGTAAACGAGTTGGTATATAATTACTCAGCGGTATGGAATTGTCATATGATAAGTTTAAGATCAGTAGTGTATATGAATCAAGGTATGCAAATATTAAATAAAATATGCGTGTAATAAATGGCAGTCGGGTGGGTGGAACTTATTAGACGGAAGTGTATAAAATCATCGAAAAGTTGTGGTATGGTGTACTAACTAAATAATTTGTAGTATATCATACAAAATCGAAAGAAGTTAATAGGGTGGTGTACAAAGTAAAAAAAAAAACTCCAATCTAATTATACAAGTATAAAATACTTATTTAATTGGAAATAGTTTAATTGGTGGTTAAATAAAAAATTTAAGTGAATATCAACTTTTGCAAACGACTTGAAATGCACTGTCAAAGTATGTGATAGATAAACGACAGTTTTGTTCAACATAACATTAATGTAGACTTGTCAACAGTATAGTTTTCATTGGTCTTTGAGTACCTGCGAGATAGAAGAACATATTTAACGAGTAAGAGCATTAATATACTTCATACTACCGGGAACAAATTTCTTGAAGTTCATATCGTCATATTTTGGTTATTTAATCGGGTTTTTCATATTTATTTATAAAAAGAATTCAATTTATTTTTGTAAATCACAGTATTATTATATTTCTGAGGTGTTCGTTAAAAAAATTCTGCAACATTTGACAGTTTATATATTTTTTTATGTTTAATTGTTTGTTTGACATTTTATAAAATAGTAATATTAATAAATACAAAAAATATATATAAAATGTCAAAATTTACAGTTTTTTTAAACAAACACTTTAGAAATAAAATAACACGTTGATTTTTAAAAAAAAAAAACTGAAAAAAATTACGAGTACATATGAAAAAACTGATAAAATAATCAAAACATGACCGTAGAAACTTGGGAAAATTTGAACCCATACTACCTGCTTCTACCCTTGATGAAACAGAGATTCGGCCTAAATTATTGTTCATCAATGTTTTAGTGTTCAGTGTTGCGTACTCTTTCCCTCTTCATGAAAGAGCTGGGACCTTACTAGTACCACTAAATATTTAATCACTTGCATATTAATTCCACCATCAATATTTATGAAAAAAAATATGTAAGATATCTATAACTCCAATTAGGTTATGAATCTAAACAATAGAAGTGTCAATGAGCCACATTTACTTATTATAAACATATCCAATAAACAGACCTCTATGTTAATATGTTATCCTGAATTGAGTATATCCTTCTTAATCATATTGGGTTGCAAAACATTCTCTCAACCTCAAGTATATGACAGTTTATCATGCCATATTTATAATTTATATATGGAGTTTATAACTTTATATAGAGGCCAAAAATACACAAATACCATTTCAACATTCTAATTTCGGATTTCCTTATAATAGATATATTAGTCTCCCCTATAAATTTCATATAGCACGTACAGTAAAACTCATCATTTAGCCAGATAAAAGGAACAAAAACCTTCTGGAAAAAGGCCAGTTCAACAATGGCTATAAGCAAGGGGGAACTGGTTTTGTTCCTTTGTACTCTTGTTTTATGCTTTCATATTGTGAGCTGTGTTGAGAAACCTGAGAAAGAAATCGACTACGGAGATCTCAACAAGGGTGATCATGATAGAGACACTCGCCATGGTTACCATAGGACTCCGGCCAATCCTTACCGACCTGGATGTGAACCAGAAAATAAATGTCGCGGTGGTTCAAATTTTGAATTCAAGGTGCCGGCTAAGACTCCCACAGTTCTGCCTCCGAAGCTAATATCCAGAAAATTCCACATAAAGCGTTTTTCTTAATGGAATATATTGTCGATGAAGAAGAATATAAACGGCGACAAAATATGAAAATAAGAGATGAAACGGGACTAGGTTATATGATCATATAAACTTATGTACAAGTCTCCTATGATATTTTACTTGTTCATAATAAATAACTACTCCCTATTTTTTTCTTGTGAACGCATATGTTTACATTTTCTCAAGTGATGCATATAAATATGGAACATGCATGAAAGTCTTTGTATATCAATCTGCTTATTTTTGTAAGAAATGTGTTGGTCGGAAAGCCAGGAACCCAAACTGAACCCAAATTGTGGGTGCCGAATTAGCATAAAAGCTAACAAGAAAACACCCAAGCTGTAACTACAAAATAAGTTGGTAAACACTTAAATCAGTTAGTATATGCAACTTACTAACTGAAATTCTATCTAACCAATCAGTTGGTATAAGTCTAGTTAGTAAATTTCTAACAACTGAATAAGCATCGGTTGGTATCTAATAACTAATGCAACAACCAATGTTATCGGTTAGTACAACTTACCAGCTGATTTTATCTGTTAACAAATCGCCAACTGATTTACTAACACTATAAAAGAAATTGCTATTTTGTGGTGTAACTACAATTACCATCTGACTTGGGCACATTTTGCAACTGACATTACTAACTATATACTAGTTAGCAAAATGCTCCAATTTAAATTAGTATCTAATTATATTCAACAATTGCTATTTAAATAATATGTAAAACTAAAATCAAATTAGGCTAAACAAAACTTCATTAATTAATTAATAAACAACAAATCCGATCAAAGTTACATTCAACATTAAATTACAAGACAAATACAATAGTCTCAAGTATAATGAGTCAATTACAACCATTAAACACTACATATAAAACCAGTTCGAGCCCATCACTATTACTATCACGGTGTTCATCGGTAAATTCAGTTTGCCATTCATCGGAACGGAACGACCCATTGAGCCATCAGTTTTTTTATTTTTGTTGTTTTTGTTGTTTTTGCTTTCTCAATGCATAATCCCTCACTCAATTGTTCCATCTTGCTCCCGATAGAACTAACAGTACTACCTTGACTGTTGGACGATGAACTAAAACTGCGACTGCAGTTATGCGTTTGTTAACTCTACATCTGATTTAGTTATCCCACTTGTATCTTTCAAGGTGGGTTGAATTCTCATCAATAACAGTTTCATTCTCTTTACTTCTTTATTTCGCGTGTATACTTAATCTGTTTCACGCAATAAAAACAGTATTCAATAAATGATCTCAGTCTAAACACACACTCATTTAAAATTTCCAAGCTCTAAATTCGCAATTTAAGTACTAAAAAAGTTGAAATACGTTGTATCAAAATGATAAATAAAAGACAAATACAAATACAAAAATAGAAACCAAAACAGTTATTATAAGATCTAACGAAGAGATTCCGAGTTACTTATATGAAAAGACAAAGCAAAAAACTTCAAAAAAATAATGCCAGAAATGACGGTATACCCTATCAGTTTTGGTTTACTGAAGTGACCTATGTAGTTTTAGTTTTAGAGTTTGTAATAAGTCCAATTTCTTTATTATATTTCATTTTAGTGTTGTAAAAACTTGTTTTTTATTTGAGTGAATGTTATTTTAATTTAGTGGTTACAAAAAACCATTCATTCTTCCCATTTATGTGTCTTTATTTGTAAAAGGAGTTACAAAGACAAGGTTAAAAAAAAAGATGGTCTTGGTCCATTTTTAGTAACACTTTTTTTAAGACAAGTTTCATACATGGCATATACACATGCACACATACACATGCATACATATAGAGAGAGAGTACCGCACCACTAACGTCCCAACCGTGGCTCGGTGCCGTTTCTGCCGAGTCACATGTGATAGACGTTGTACCTTGGGAACGAAGTGCCCCATTTAGCCAGAAGCAGAGGTGGCGGGGAAAATATCGCTTAAGGGAAACTGCTTGCAGTTACCTCGTCTCGGACTTTAGTCCATTTCGGTATCATTTACATTATTTTATGTTAAATCTTGTATTTGATAATTAAATATTTGAGGAAACCATTTTCTGTTTATTTGTCCATATATTTTCCGTAGAAATTATTGTGTTTATTTACAACGTACCCAACAATCTTAAACGATATTTTTATGTTTCGTACGTTAATAAAATAATTTTGGTGTTTGGATAAACAGAAAATTATTTCCGTAGCTAAGACAGTTCTTTGGAAAATCTTTTTCTAACAAACATTGGTTTTAAGAAATTGGTGTTTCCGGTTGAATTGTCGAATACGTTTTTCGTGTGTTTACGTTACTTGAGTTTTGTAAAGATCCTTTTCCTGGTGTTAATTGTCTCTTATGATCCCTAGTGCATTGTTTTAGTAGCAGTATTGTTTTACATTTTTTTCATTTCTGTGTATATATACATGAATTGATATGTACGTACATATGTAGGGACATACGAGCTGATTTATTTGTGTAATTGAAGTACACGACTTGTATGGACATGAGATCATTATATTGACATGCCTTATATTTACTCATTTTATAAGTGTGTAGTGTATGTTTTATTCACAAGCATGGTGGCAGTCCAGCATAGGAGTTAGATGAGAGACATAGATAAGGGGAATTGGTACAACATGATTGGTATTTCAAAAATTCCATTACTTTTAAGGGTTTGTAGGATTTAAAACCATCCATGTTTGCCAAACGTTATGTTTGCATTATTATTTATTTATTTATTTGAATATGATGAGCTGTAAAGGGTTACAACACAATTTCATGGATTAAATTGTTTTCGGTTTGTTATTCCGGAGGATATAATACACAAATTTTGTAACCGTTTTAAAGTTAGGAAATAATAGAGTTTAATTTTGGACTTAAATGGTGATTAATTTTTGTAGTAATGGGTATTGAGACACATTACGAAACCGTTTCTTTTGGACTATTACTATAATAAGTCATGTGAATAATTTAGTAATGAATGGATTTATTATTGTTGAACCATGTGGTTCAATAATTGATTTTGATTATAACTTTGATTATGTTTTTAATGATTTTACGATTTCTCTATTTCGATGATATAATGCTTGTTTTTTCCAAAAAAAGAATTTGTAAATTGCAGAATGCCAGAAAGATAGAGCTCGGAAAAACGAAGCCACAGGTTCAAGCGGAACCAGAATCGGAGCTAAAACGAAGGAGTTATGGGCTTTCGAAGAAGACCGAAAAACTGCCAGAAGAACAGTCAACCGATCGACTGGACAAAAATGACCGATCGTTTTTGGTCCAAATTCTTCCAGTGAGCAGGTCGAAAAAACGACCGATCATTTTTCAGAAACGACCGATCGTTTTCTGTAAAACGACCGATCGACTGTAGAAAACGACCGATCGTTTTCTGCAATTTTCGAAAACAGCTTTTCAGCTTATTCTGAAAAATAGCTGTTAAAACCCTCAACCACTACCAACGGTCATAACCCAGAAAAACAGACTGTTTGGCATATATAACCATCCAAATCTCTCTTTCTATACTCACCAATTACACTATCAATTATCCTAAAACCTCTCTCAATTAAAAACCCTAATATCACCATTTTGGTGTATATATATTCGAGAAAGAGGAAAATCAAAGAGAAAGAGATTCAAGCTCGATCATCATCAACAACTCACCAATTAGCTTTTTAAGAAGCAATTAGAATAGTGAGTGTAGTTACGTTTTGTAACAAAAATTGTATCGAGTGTTTTATAAACTCAATTGTGAGCGAGTGATCGGGTAGAGGCTTTGTAAGCAAGTGAAGCTTAAAAGCTCTAGGTCTTTTCATTCGGGTACTCATAAATTGAGGGGGAGTCGTAGACTCGTAGACGTGTACTCTTGCACTTGTATCAAGAGTAGGAACCCCGGGTAGAGGGTGAGCCAATCGGTCGATTGAGCTCGATAGGGTTTGTAAAATCCGAAAGAAGAATTATAGTGAATTACTCGGTAGTACCGAGGAGAGGACGTAGGCCGTTTGCCGAACCTCTATAAATCTTGGTGTCATCTTCTTTTCCTAAACTTTTACTTTCCGCAACTTTATTATTGCTTATATTCTTGCTTGCGTTTATGATTTCTAGCATTTCATTAAGTATATTAAATGCTTAAGTTTAGAATTTGCATAAGTTGGGTGTTAGTTGTTTAGAATTTTTAATTAGGCGAAAATCGCCATAAAACTTATTCACCCCCCCTCTAAGGTTAGCCGCACACAGGCCAACAATTATCATTTCATATTATGAGTAATCTCGTTACATTATATTGTTAGTGAATTTTATACATGTTTATTGCTTTCATGTTAATAAAGTACTAACAATTTCCAATGACTATTTGTGTAGACATAGATCTCTACAATGGAATTGGAGAATCAGTGATTATTCGAAACAGTTTTAGTAAAAGCCATTAAATTGGGGATTACGACAGAACTGGTTTCGAAATAGTTCTTGTAAAACCATTTTCTGATTTTCAGAATTTGGGGCTTACGACAGAACTGGTTAAATTCTGAGATTGTTTTGTGTAAAATCAGATTTATCTGGTGTTTACGGCTGAATAAATCTTTCAGAATTTGATAATCTTTTTCGGGAATGAACTAGAATACTCTTGCAAAATCAGTTTCTTAAAACCATGTGTGGTTATAGAAATTTGATGTTTGCGAATGAGGAGTTTTAGTTTCATTTTCCGAAATTAGATTGTGCTTGTTTGTTATTTGAGATAACAAACAGTTTCCTGCGGGAAATGTCCGGAACACAGTGGGTGCTGGAACTGACGGAGGTTACAAATTCGAAATCACCATTATTAAAGCCACTAATGTGGTGATATAATGGGTGCTATCCGTATTAATTGTGATTTATTGCAATTTAATTTGGAGGGTTACAAAATTTGTAACGGTAATCATTAATGAGATTAATGACGAGTGTTTATAACTTCTTATTAATTGTGATTAATCGCAATTTAATTTGGAGAGTTATAAATTAATATAACGACGGTTATTGTTAATATTTATGGAGAGCTTTATTAGCTACCTACGAATTGCAATGACGAGTCGATTACTTATTTGGATGAAAGGTTATTTAATAACCAATTTTGTTCATCCAAGAGCAATTAATTTGATAATTAAACAAATTATAAATGGCCGTTGAGTTTTATTTTAAGAATAAACAAATATCGGCTAATTTATTATTTGTTGAAATAATATCTTATTAATTTGTTGGAAAAACATTTAATAATTTGTTGAAATAACATATTATTAATTTGTTAGTAGAACATATTGTGAATATATTGAGCTTGCTATTATTGAGAATAGTAATTTAGTAATATTATATTACTATTATTGGGGGAGAACCCCAAGGGTCCCACAAATGTGGGGGTAACCCGTTGATCCTGTAGATCGAAAATCTAAACGTATCCCATAACGTATGCGGGCGAGTGAGAGAATACCTAACGGTTCAGTGGTATGACCTTAAACGTCTAAAATAAATGATATTGTTCATTTACCATCTTGAAACCGATTAAGTTTCTCTATAACAGTGTGCATGTTCTGAGTGAGTACAAAGGGAATGCACGAACTGTGGGGGCGTTAATGTGTGGAAACGTTTTAAACGTTTGGAAATCCACTAACAAGTGCAAGCATACAAATCTGAATCATGACTAGTGGTTTTTGAAACCTAAAGGGCGGTATCCTTTCGGTAGCCAAAACACTAGGATCAAATTGTGATAAGTTTGCTTGTTTGTGGCAATACATGATTGACTATTTGTTCAAAATGAGCATTTTAGTCGATACTCTTGTGGTCAATAATGACATGTTGAGTTATTCAACCCAAGTCACTGATTTGACATGATATAGTAGTTCATGAAAATATAAAACCATAAATGTTTTATTTTTCTAAATCTATTATTTAAATTGAAACACAAATATGAGTTTGTGTTTGAAGCAGTGTATTGCTAAGTTTTCAGTTCGAAGTTTTGAACGGAGTACATAACCAAATGGTTTGATGCATTTGAGATGCGTGCAAAACCAAGAATGGTTTAAAAGGTATTTACTCAATTTATTGATGGTTGTACTAAACACTGATATGTCTACTTGATGACAAGTAAAGACAAATCAGTCAAGATATTCATTCAAGTAAGAATGAATACGTGAATTCTATTGTTGAGGATTAAGGCTTGTCAGAAAACATGTTTAATCATGGGTGTTCTGTTGTGTTAATCTACCAACTTTAATTCAATGATTAAGTGTTAATCATTAATGATAGACTATTTTTTAACGTGTTAGATATTGTCTAACTAGTTCCGAAATGGTATATTCACATGGATATGAATACATGATCAGTGTAAATGAAACGGTGAATATGAGACGCCATTCGCACAATTGTGTGGTTGGAATGTCATGTTGATAAGTTCAGGGTTAAACTCTGAATTTGTGCGGGAAGTGCGCTTTCCGCAAGATATGTGTTGAACAAACTACCTCTTAGGAAGTTGGACCAAACAGTCAGAATTATAGAAGGCATGGTGCCTGACTATAAGTTTGTGAAAGTTTGGTGCTACCTAAGAAAGGTCTCAATCTTGTTCCTTGAAGGACTCGGATAGGATCGAAAACGGTAGATTGTGTGTTCTTCGGATAAGCACAAAATATAGCGCTGATCGGTTTCTAGTGTATAAGGCACATGTCTTTAAAGTGCATATATAACATTGTTCTATGCCCGAGAAGCCTACTTTCTAAAAGAGAAGTTTTCCACAAAACTCTAACGCCTGGAGAGTGTGACCAATACGTTGAGGGTTCAAAGCATTACGCTACCCAAGACAAGTGAACACTCAAACAGTGCTGGAAAAGTGGGAAAGTGAATCTTTGTAAGGAAGATGAAGTGCATCGGCATGGTAAAAGGGTAAGTAATGAAACTTTATTTGTCCCTTGACCTTCATGAGTGAAGGTGAATCGACGATAATGAAATAATCAATGTTATCCATATAATGTGTATATGGTTAGATGCCATCAACAATGAGGTTGATAGGCACGTGAGAAATAAAGTCAATTACTTTAAGTAAACTGACGGTTTTGATAATTTTAATGTATATACTCTAATCTCTATGAAAAGACGCATCATTAATTAATGAAAATATGTGTTTTATAAATGGAGATCTAGAGAATTAGGAACAAACCATTGGGTCGTGGTTCCGTGTAAAGTAAGCCAAGGTGCAAAAACTTGTTAAGTCACTATATGGACTAAAACAAACACCTAACTTATCATATGTAGTCTCTTGTGCGTCAAGAACTGCACTAGACCATATATAGCCAACTCAGTGAGCATACCGAGTAGGTTTGCCAATGAGGCTTCTCAAATACATGAGGTATACTGCCAATCATGAACTGCATTATACGAGATGCCCAAAAATATTTGGAGGGTATTTTGATACCAAGTTTCTCGAACTTTAACAGTACAAGGTCCATGAGTGGATAAGTTTGTAATTAAAGAGGTTGCAGTCTTATGGAGGTCTGTAAAATAGACCTGCATAGTTGGAGAAACTATAGAGTTAGAATTCATAACGTTGAATCAAGCTACAGAAGAGCCAGATTGGCTGAGAAGTCTTGGGAGGTATTCCAAGTGGTCAAAATCTGTTCCCGCAATAAATGTGCACTGCTGCAGTCAGTCAGTTATTAAACGGGATCAGAATAATTTGTATAATGGAAAGTCCCGACAAAGTCATGACATATTCGTCGGAGACACAAATCCGTAAGAGGAATTGCTAGCAAAATTGTGGTATCCATAGACTTTGCAAGGTCTAAGGATAATAATGCGGATCCATATACAAAATGCTTCACTCGTGGAGGAGTCGGAGCATCATCGAGGGAAATGGGGGTTGAAGCCCAATAAATTGGAAACCTTCACATAAGCTACCCAACCTGTACTGGAAATTTCAGTCTCAGGTTCAATGAGAAAACTGAACTGTGCGGGTTACCGAACAAAGCACTCGAGAACATAAGTTCTCAGCCCATTTCTATGATGAAAGAGTGATAGACCTGTACCATTTTAAGGGTGAGCATAAGGCTCTTAATGAATCAAGTATCTCGAAGGTCGAGTGGGGTGAGTCAGAACACCTTTGACTTGAAAATCACCTATAACGAGTGTGTATAGCCGATACTATATGATGAGCTAGGGTTAAATCACTAGAGCACTCGGTTGAATTTGCCAAGGCAGTCCAGGGCCAAATATGGACAACAACCAAAGGGCTTAGTAAGTGGTGTAGAGAGGACACTGTGTGAGTATTACCCTGGTATGCACAAACGCTAAAGGGTTCAAGGCTTTAAGGCTACCCAATAGTAGCATATCAGATTTTACATCACTATGCCAGGTTCAAGGCGTGCGCTACCTGTCCTTATGCAGTCAATTCTCGTGGTTCTCTCGATTGTATTTAGTTGCATGTTTTAGATCGCATTCATGTGGGGGATTGTTGGAAAAACTTGTTTTTTATTTGAGTGAATGCTCTTTTAATTTAGTGGTTACAAAAAACCATTCATTCTCCCCATTTATGTGTCTTTATTTGTAAAAGGAGTTACAAAGACACGGTTAAAAAAAAAGATGGTCTTGGTCCATTTTTAGTGACACTTTTTTCAAGACAAGTTTCATACATGGCATATACACATGCATACATATAGAGAGAGAGTACCGCACCACTAACGTCCCAACCGTGGCTCGGTGCCGTTTCTGCCGAGTCACATGTGATAGACGTTGTACCTTGGGAACGAAGTGCCCCATTTAGCCAGAAGCAGAGGTGGCGGGGAAAATATCGCTTAAGGGAAACTGCTTGCAGTTACCTCATCTCGGACTTTAGTCCATTTCGGTATCATTTACATTATTTTATGTTAAATCTTGTATTTGATAATTAAATATTTGAGGAAACCATTTTCTGTTTATTTGTCCATGTATTTTCCGTAGAAATTATTGTGTTTATTTACAACGTACCCAACATTTGGTACACTTGATTTTGCTTCCAAACTTTTCATTGTTTATTCATTGCTCCTTGTTTATGAAATATTTGACGGATATAAACCATTAAAGAACACGAACTAGTATGTTATTTGTTTAATCCGTTCACAGTGAAAAAGGATGTTTTGATAGAAAGGAATACTTTTAGAGAGAGAAAGAGAGAGACAAATATGGTGAATAACTCTAGCCGCCGCATCCATGACGGAACGTACGGATTGGGACGGACTGAGTGTTCGAAAAAAATCAATTCATGCCGCCCCAATCCATTATATATTTTGCGGGTTGGGTTAGAGTTGAGGTTTTCAAACCGCGGGTTAATCCGTCCCAACCCGTTTCAACCCGTAATATATATATAATTATAAATATATATATATTTATATATACATTGTGTGTATTTCAAGATACCAAAATTCCATTCTTTTTATATTTTAATTTTGTTATTTGTTCGCGAATTTTCTAAACATATTTTAATTGGTTTTAATTTATATTTCTCTTTAAAAAATTTAATTTATTTTAAAATTTAGGTTAATTATGCAAACTATGAAAAATAAATGACCAAAATAAAAATTTAAGAATCAATCCCATCCCAACCCGCCCCAACACGCAATTTATTTTGCGGGTTGGGGTTTTAATTGTAACGGATTGGGTTGGATTGGGTTGACATTTAAATTTTATCAACCCGGCCCAATTCACCTCGCTGTTTATTTTGCGGATTGGGTTACGATTGAGGTTAATACGTCACATCCGTCCCGTGTCACCCCTACCCGTTATACTTAATTTTTGATAAACTGGCTAGCAAAACATGGCTATACTTATTTTAAAAGCTGAATTTATCTCTCGTTACTTTTTTCCCCCTCTTTTTCTCTCAATACAAATTCTTTAGTTATTTCAAATATATGTAGCAGAATTCATGCTTGATGTGCTTTATCTTGTATTTATCATGATTTACTCTAGTGATATCCTTTGGCTCTTTTTTTTTTAATCGATTTGAACCTGGAATTATGGTGCCTTGTTCTTTCTTGATTAAATTTTAGGGCGCTTAAATGAATAGATAAATGACATTTCCTTTTAGCTTTTTTGCATGATATTTACTATTATTTTTTGAGAAATTTACAATTTAGTACATATTTAGAAACTTATTTATAAAAAAAAACCCGGTTGTTTTGAACTTTATGACTCTTTTACAAAAAAATACATATTTTGTGAACTTATTTACAAATAAGTACATATTGATTAAAAAATCAAAAAAAATAAAATAAAAATAAAAATAAAAATTTTAAAAACTACATTTTTATTCAAAATAATATGTGTGATCCTGTCTAATCATGTTCAATTCTGTATGTCCAATCCTATTTGATCATGTCTAATCTTGTCTGTCCAATCTTATATGTCTAATACTGGTTAATCATATCTAATCATGTCCAATCATGTCTAATCCTGTTTGATACTCTGTACAAATTTTTTGATTTTTTTAAATATTTTTTCAATTTCTTTGATTTTTTTGATTTTTTATTTTTTTTGTATATTTTTTTATTTTTATAACATATATACCTAATTATAAATAAGTATATGTACCTAATTGTAAAGAAGTACACATGGGTGAGTTTTTTTATTATTAAGTTGATTGTTATGTATCTATTTGTAAGTCTCTCTTATTTTAAGTTATATTTTTTTTTTAAAATAATTACTGGGGATCCCACAATTTTATTAAAATCGAACTTTGGAGGAAAACTCCTTAAACCAAAACCACAAGTATTTACAGAAAAAAACTCTACTGAAAAGATCTAAACGAAATAAACACAAACTATTACAACCAAATAAACTGATTGAAACTTAAAATAAAATATTCTCCTTCTTTGGACTCAATAGCATAGTGTTTGAAACTATGGACTCATATTGGAATTCGATGTATACACCTACCTGTCACTTGTCTCTTGCACCTCTTCATTTCCAATCCATTTCCACTTTGAAACCTAACAGAGAGACTCTCTCTCTCTTATGCTCCATTTTCATCGCCTTTAAGCAAACCTTGAGCATCTAACTTCCCATCTTCCTCGTCATCCAAACCTTAAATTTGACAAACCAATAGCTTCTGTTAAAATAACCCCCTTTAAAACCTGTGGAAAATCATCCAAGCTTGAAGAAATGATGGTTCCTTCCCAATTCGCTATTAGATCTGCTGCCTTATTGCCTTCTCGCTTCACATGCGTAAACTGGTAGTCTCCTTCCTTTATAAGATTTTTAATACAGTTATATATCTCTAAAACTTTCCATGGGCATGTTTGTATACCTTTGATGATATTGATTAACTGTAGCGAGTCACTTTCAACTATTAAAAGACCTTTTGGAGATATTTGTAGGCCATAATATAAAGCTATGAATTCAGAATAAAGAATTGAATAGCTTGTAATAGCCCTAGAAAACCCTTTAATAAAAGACCCTTTATCATCCGTAATTAACCCCCCAATACCATTAAGAGTCTCAGAAGGTTTATAACAACCATCTATATTTAGTTTAAGATAACCAGATGGTGGATTAATCCACTTAATAAGAATGGCCTTTTTAACAGTCCTCTTATCCCTATAATTAGTGTAAGAAAATTCTTTCTCTTTATAACCTGATTGAGTAATTAATTCTTCAGTAAGTCTGATAATATTGCTAGCCCTCATTTTGATATTCTCAAATCTACATGAACATCTGGCTTTCCAAATAACCCAAATAAGAATAGAAGGAAGAACCTGACAGATTTTCCTTTCAGAAAAGTAATTTTTCTTACTTATAGATGACCACCAGCTGTTAATTCTTCCAAACAATGAGTTATTCTGAATAATAATACCCCATTTACCTTCAAAGAAATTCCAAACCTCATTAGCCACCATACCATTACTAAAAATATGATCAAAAGTTTCTTCTGACTTTTTGCAACACCCACACATAGAAGCTAGATGAATGCCAAATTTGTACAGATTACAATCCAAAGGAACTGCTTGGTTAAATAATCTCCACATAAAACAAGACACTTTTAAAGGTAGCATTTTGCTCCATATAAAAGTACTTCTCCAATTTATAGGACATACCTCTCTAACAATATTCCAAGCTGAATTTATAGTAAAATTTCCCAAAGTGGTAGGCTTCCAAATAAATTTTAATCCATTTTCAACAATTGTAGTATTACTATCTGTCAAATCTCTTGCTTGTAGCATTCTGCACCAAGTATTATTACCTTTTATCATTGGAATAACTTCTGCTTTCTCCTTTCTACAATATTTAGCTTTCATAAAGTTGGTCCATAAAGAATCTATAGTTTTGAACCTCCACCAAAGCTTCATAGCAAAAGCTTTTGAAATATCATGAAAACTTTTAACATTCAAACCTCCTTCATTCACAGGAGAACAAATTTTACTCCATCTAACCCAATGGTACTTATTTTTACCATCTTTACTACCCCAGAAAAAATTAGACAGAATTTGATCTATTCTTTTAATAACTTGAATAGGAGGATTCATTGCTGCCAATGTATAAATAGGTATAGATTGGAGAACATGCCTTATCAATATTAACTTTCCACCTAAGTTAAGTCAATTACCCTTCCAACTAGATAGTTTACTTCTGACTTTTAGAATAAGTTCATGAAAAAGAATACACTTTTTATGCCCAGAATATAATTTGCAACCAAGATATGAGAAAGGAGGTTTCTTTCTAGCAATATTAAGCTCTCTGCAGATAATTCCTTTTTGAATAGCACTTACACTTTTTGAAAAGTAGATTGAGCTTTTTTCTAAACTGACTTCTTGACGAGAATCTCTGTTATAACTTTGCAGGATATTACCAATCTTTCTGGTTGAATGAAGATTTGCTGAACTGAAGATTATCAGATCATCAGCAAAAGCAAGGTGAGTAATGATAGGGCTCCCAATAGGAGCTTTAAAAGCTGACCACCTCTTGATCTTAATAAGATTATTTAGATTCCTACTTAATACCTCAGAGCAAATAATAAAAAGGCTAGAAGATAGTGGGTCACCCTGTCTTAGACCATTTTTAGGTGTAAATAAGTCAGTAGGACTGCCATTCACCAATATAGAAGTTTGATTTCCAGAGATAATCCTCCATACTAAGTCAATAACCTTCTCAGAAAAACCCAATTTCCTTAGTGTAGCAATAAGGAAATGCCATGATACTTTATCATAAGCTTTTTTCATGTCTAGTTTAACAGCTAAATTTCTCCCACTAGATTTTTTATTAAGAGTTGAAATAAACTCTTGAGCCAGTAGAATGTTGTCAATAATGACTCTAGGCTTGACAAAACCACTTTGATTCTCAGAAATGATAATAGGTAGTATGGTAGCAAATCTAGTAGCCATAATTTTAGAAATAACCTTGCTGTAGAAAGTGCATAAACTGATAGGTCTGAATTCAGCAAATGTCTTGGGCTTAGTCTTCTTTGGTATGAGAGCAATAACAGTAGTAGAAAGAGATTTAGGTAATAAATTGCCCATGAAAAAAAGCTCAATAGCTTTGATAACATCTGCACCAATAATATTCCAACAAGATACAAAAAAATTTCCTGTAAAACCATCAATACCAGGTGCACTAGAGTTACTAAGGCTAAAAACAGCTAGCTTTATTTCTTCTCCAGAAGGGTCTTTGTCGAATAAGAGGTTCATTTCTTCATTAATAACTGAAGGAATTATGTCTAAGCTTTTGTATACAAAACAATTAGGTTGTTCAGCTGCCAATAGTTTTTGAAAATAATCAATTGCCTCCTTTTTGATATCCCCTGGTTCTGTTACAAAAGTCCCATCTTCTTTTTCTATCTCCCCAATAGCACACTTTATTCTTCTTTTCTTTACAGTATTGTGAAAGAATTTTGTATTTGCATCCCCTTCTAATACCCATTTCAGATTAGCTTTTTGTGCCCAATATTTCTCTTCTATACTAAGTTTGGCTTTTAGAAAAGCTTCTTCTTTATTGATTTTTATTCTATTGACAGGTGTAGGATCCACTTCAAATAATTGTTCTGCTCTCAACAAATTGTCTTCAGCAATAGTGATTTCTTGAAAAATATTCCCAAAGGTACTATAATTCCACTCTTTAAGTATCTTTCTAACTGCTTTTAAGTTGGTTGCAAGATTGTATAAAGCATTAGAATTAGAACTAGGAACCCAGGTTTCTTTCACCACATTTTGAAAATCTTCATGATCTACCCAAAATTTTTGAAAAATGAACCTTCTTGGAATGTTGACTTTAACCAACTGTAACTTTAAAAGTAATGGGCTATGGTCTGATGTAACCTTGCTTAAGTGATCAAGAAATATATTACAAAACAAATTGGCAAATTCTTGATTGTATAAGATCTTATCTATTCTTTCAAAAATAGCATCCTTCCCATTACGCTTGTTCCACCAAGTGTACTTAGAACCACTGTAACCTGCTTCTGAAACACCTAGATTGTTTATACAAGATAGATATTCATTGGCAGAAGTAGAATTAATAGGAAGACCCCCTATTTTATCTTCTTCAGCTGACACAGTATTAAAGTCCCCTCCAATTAACCAAGGAGTATTAGTATAAGAGCTTTCCAAAAAGCTCCATAAAGATCTTCTTTCAACCACTGTACACTTAGCATAGACCACTGTAATTTGTAGTTGAAAACCCAAATGACCAATAGAAACTGTCATTGAAACAGCTTGATTCATTTGATGAATAATAGAAATAGTAATCTCTTGCATATAGAAGACCCAAATCTTATTCTCTTCTTGAACCAAAACTTCATCAAACCCGAATTTTCTTCTGTAGAATTCCACTTTATCTTGACTTATCTTTGGTTCAATACAAGCTAATAACATAACATGATGTAATTTGCATAATTTATTAATACGTCTAGTGGTTGATTTGTTACCCACTCCTCTTATATTCCAGAAAATTGTATTAATCATTTAAAACTTTTTTTAACCCCTACATTAGAGGATCTGAGAACCATAGCATCTTTACCAACATCAATAGTCTTTTTCCCTACTTTTCTTTTAGGAGTTTTCCATTCTCCTTCTTCCAAAATACTGGGGATTTCTCTAGGAGATAAACCCAGATCAATTCTTAGATTTTTTGAAATGTCTGGAGCATCAATTAAACTAGTGTTCCTAATTGTCACATTATCCTCATAATCAGTAATGTTTAATGGCTCTAGAACAATAGGTTCACCAGTAAATAGAACTATGTCAGTATTCAGATTACAATTACCAATCTTGTCTTCCTCTCTTACTGAACTTATGTTGTTGATTGCAGTACATTTTTCAGCTGGCTTTGCAACTACTCCATCATCATTCTTTGGTATATCAGTGGAGAAACTTTTAGTGACCCATTCTTTTGTACTTTGTACCTCATTTTTATTGTAATAATTGGCCTTTTTATTCTTTTGTTTAGCTTGTTTATCGCAGTTTCCTTCATTAGCTAATGCTTTTTCTTTAGCTGAGTCCTTCTTGTTGGTGATATTCTCTTCTTTGTTATTATCCTCTTTTCCTAGATCAGTAAACTTACAAACTTCTATAGAATGACCCATTTTGGAACACTGAGAGCAATAATTAGGGATATCTTCATATACACAGTGCTGCCAAAAACCTTCATTTAGCCCATAGTTTATTCTTACTCGTTTAATTAGTGTTTTCCTTAGATCGATTTCAACACAGATTCTGGCTAGACCAGGTCTAGTCAGTTTCGCAGTTGATTCATCTACTTTTAGGGGTTTCCCAAAGGCCGATGCAATACTAAAAATGCTACTTTTATTATAAAGGTGAATAGGTAGTTTAGATAGAGAAATCCAAACATGAGATACCAAAGATTCCTTTTCCGAGCTGAAATCATAAGACCATTTAAAAGACCTCATAGGGCAATTGTCAATATACCATATTTTACGCAACCATATACGTAGAAAGTCTTCTTCATAAAAACAACGAATTAAAATATGTTTTGAGTCGATGACTCCAATATGACAGTTAGCCTTCAATCCCATTGAACTAAAAGACTTACGGATTATATCTATATGAGGCTTACCATGTGAAAATTTCCCTACAAGGGTATATTTGAATGGTTCTGAAAGAGTGTTTAAATCTTCAATCGAATAATGAATCATTGGTTCTCCTTCAAACAATTCAATTGGTTTAACTGGAACTTTTGTAGAAACAATTTGGGTTTTTAACAAGGATGCAAAAGATTTAGACGTTGGTGGTTCCGGGGATAAGGTTTGGTTTGGATCCGATAAATAATTGTCGATAAGCTTAGGAATAGTTGTGGTTTTTAGAATAGAAGCGAAAGATTTGACTGTGGGAGATTCCAAAGAGATGGGTAGTTTGGGATCAGGTGGCTGAATAGCGGTCATCTTATCGGCGGCTAGGGTTTTTCACCCTAGACGTCTCTCTCTCTCTCTCTCTCTCTACACAAAGTGAAATAAAGTGTTCTCTCTTATTTAAGTTATAAGTTACAACTTATTGGCTAAATAAAATTAATATAAATATTTATAGAGAGTCTCAATTTTGAGTACATGTAAGCTTGATAGCTAAAATTAATAAAGTGTGATTTTTGTGTCAAGTATGAAGAGCGGTATGCATAGCCTGATGTGGATGTTTTTTTCCAAATTAGTAGATGGTTTGTAATACATTATCGTCCTTAAAGGTAAATTATGAAAAAATTAATTAACTCGAGCACTCTTAATGCAAAAGTTCTAGTAGCAATCGGCATTCAAGCAGATTATTTATATTGTTTATTAGGGAACATTTCGGTATTCGATCTTGTATCTCATCGATTTGGACGAGTCCGCCCTTCTTATGAATCTGTGACACTCACCAAAAAGTATACGACAATTCTAACTTGATAACTTGTACTTCATGGGTGCATGCCAACCTAAACGACGTGCTACAATAATAATTCGCGTGTTAAGTAGTTCGTTATATTGGCGAACTAAATCCACCTTTGATGTTACCAATTCTTTAGAGAAATCAATTTTTTAATATTGGAGAACAATTTCTATTTAGATACTTAAAAACTAAGCAGTCTAAGCTATGATAAATTAAACGATGCCTACCACGAATGCATGAAAAAGGTGGACCCATTACCAAATACAGTATGAGGCCATATATGTAAGGTCAATCGAGAAATGTATTATCTAATGCCTAATAAAAACATACCCACATAGTCACATTTACTAACCCATGGTTTTGAAGTTTTCTTAGTTTTCCACATTGTTCAAGAATATATACATTTATGTTTTGAAAGTTTGATTCAAATTAAAATTTATCTAGTGGAGCTACTTGTCCGAAACTAAAACAAATCTCGGAAGACGGCCCACCTTTTTAACTCTCTATCTATCTACTCGTAATCTCTGTATACACTCTATCCGACTTTACATTGTTACACCAGAACTTGATACATCTCCGCAATCTCTTACATCTCCAATTTGACGGCAATTGTAGTGTTCTCTCTCCATAAAATCAGATGATTCAGTCTTTATGTATTACTCTTTGTGAAACTATTTAGGTTCAGTTTTTAAATTGTAGAGAAAAAAAGATTTAAAAGGTTAAATTATATAAAATTATCGAAAAATGGACTAATATAGTTAGAAACCATGGAAACACAGTGAAAAATGGACTAATATAGTTAGAAACCATAGTAGATAAATGTGGGGAAGGCCAAAAGTCTTCCTCGAAGCAAGATATTATGATAGGACTTCTCAATGACGTTAAATGTCCACGAGGAAACAGTTGTAAATCTATTTGCATTTCTCGATGAAACATTGGGAACAGCAAGACCGAAGTATCATCCTCGTCAAACCGATCATGACTCCCTCGCCATGAAGACCACACCGAAGAAGTCAGGGCGCACTTGATAGAACACAAAAATTAAACCCGAATGTCTATTCGGGTATGAATCAACCCACACATTATTAATGGGTATCCAATGCTAAAATAATGGATATGAGGTTATAACATGCCCTTCTTTGAGAATAAGGATGGAAGTATTGTTAAAAGCCCAAGCCCACTTAACAGGGGTCCCATGTTGGAAGATCCCATGAGAGGGAGACATTTATCAACATCGTATGAGGCATAATTGCCTATAAATAGCCAAGTACCCTCACTAAAACAAAAACCTCAAATCTACTTAAAAAATCTGAGAGAAAGAGAGATATTAGAAAAGTCTGTCAAAGCTTATCTCACTAGAAAGCTTACCGAGCAGGATAAAGAACCGAGTACCGAAGATCAAAAGAAAGACCAAGATTAAGAGTAAGTTGTAATACCGAGCACAAGTGCAGTAAGATATTGTAATCCGAGCAAGTTGAAAAACCGAGCAATAATAAAGATCAGAGAAGTGTCCAATAATTATTGTCTTTTACTCATTATATTATCGTTGAAAAGCATATCACAACCCATCAAAGATTATGCTTTATCACCAGTGCTCAGAAATGGTACGATGTGTTGCAAGCTGCAGAAGAACCACTCTACGATGGTTGCAAAACATTCTCGCAATTAGGTATTACTGCCCGAATGTTGAATACGGATTTGTTTCCAAGCTCGGTAGGTGCGTCGACCTGAGCAAGATAAATTATTTGGGATGAAAAGTCATGATTGTCACGTGTTCTTATAACGGCTAATCCCAATCGCCTTTAACAAAAATATAAAAATAAATACATCTTTAATAAAAACTTTAAAGGTAAAGAGCCTCCTGCTCCAGAAACTGAAAGTGATGCAGATGATGAAGCCACTCCACAGAAAGGTAATATATTAGAAAGAAAAGTCAGGTATGTGAGAACTCAAAAAAACCACTCTTTGGATAATGTTATTGGTAATGTGAATGAAGGAATGAAAACTAGAAAAAGAGTATGTAATATTCTTAGTTTTGCCTGCTATGTCTCTCAAATAGAACCTAAAAATGTTAATGAGGCCTTAGAGCAACTTGAGTGGATTGAAGCTATGCAGGAACAATTGTTCCTAACAATGCCAACAAAAATGTCATAGGAACTAAGTGGGTATTCAGAAATAAAAGTGATGAGAATGGTGTTATAACTAGAAAGAAAGCTAGGTTAGTTGCACAGAGCTACACTGAAATTGAAGAAATTGATTTTGATGAAACTTTTGCCCCTGTTGCTAGGATTGAATTCATAAGAATACTTCTGTCTCTTGCATGTCTATATGATTTTAAGATGTTTCAGCTGGATGTAAAGAGTGCCTTCTTGAATGGTGATATTATTGAAGAAGTATATGTTAAGCAACCTAAATGTTTTGAGAACTCAGTTAAAACTGAGCATGTGTACCACCTTAAAAAAGTTCTATATGGTCTTAAGCAACCTCCTAGAGCCTGATATGAGATGTTAACTAAATTTTTACTTAAGAAAGGTTTGTTAAGAGGTGGTGTTGATAAAACACTTTTCATTAATAAAACTCTTAATGCTATCCTCATTTCTCAAATCTATGTGGATGATATAGTTTTTGGTTCCATTTGCATGAAATTGGTGAATCTTTGTATTTCTGATATGAAAAGTGAGTTTGAAATGAGTACAGGTGGTGAACTTAGTTTCTTTTTGGGACTTCAAGTTAAACAAACCAATAAGGGTATTTTTCTATCTCAAACTAAATATGCTGACAATCTAGTGAAAAAGTTTAACTTATCTGATGCTAAATGTAAAAGAACTCCTATGGGTACTACCCTCAAACTAACTGAGAGTCACTCTAGTAAACAAGTCAGTCCTAGCCTCTATAGATCTATGATAGAAAGTCTTCTGTATCTTACTGCCAACAGACCTGATATTTACCTTAGTGTTGGTATTTGTGCTAGGTTTCAAGCTAATCTCTAGAAACTCATCTAGCTACAGTTAAAAGTGTGATTAAGTATGTTAAGGGAACCTCCAATCTAGGCATTTGGTACACTAAGGACACTAACAATCAACTAGTTGGTTACAGTAATGTTGATTGGGTAGGGAGTGTTGATGATAGGAAAAACACCTTAGGTGGATGTTTCTATTTTCGAAATAACTTAATTTCTTGGTTTAGAAAAAAGCAAAATATTATTTCTCTATCTACATTAGAAGTAGAATATATAGTTGCAGTGAGTGCTTGTACTCAGTTGTCGTGGATGAAACAAATGTTAAGAGACTGTGATATGAAAGATGAACTTTTTACTCTTTTCTGTGATAACAAAAGTGCGATTGATCTTGCCAAAAATCATGTTAATCATTCTAGAACTAAACATATTGATTTGAGACATCACTTTATAAGAGAACTAGTTGAAAACCAAAGTTTGACTCTTAAGCATGTTATAACTGAAAAACAACTTGCAGATATGTTCACTAAGCCCTTGGATGTAAAACGGTTTGAAACCCTAAGAAATGACTTGGGGATCTCTCTCTTTGAATCTGCATAACACATTGCATGCTACTAAACTACATCTCTGAAGGTTATAAAGGCATATAAAACTGCATGAGCTGTGTAGAAAATTCTCTGAAATTGAGTGATTGTTTTGTTTATTATAGAGGCGTGTTTGACACACAGATGCTAATGATTGTATTTTACTAATACTGGACTAAGATCTCTCACTGTCCTTACAGATATATTTTTTTATCCTTTTTTTCCCCATTGGTTGACTAGTTTAGAACTGAATACGCAGCCTGATGGCAGCAGAACGAGTTAAAGCTCAGTTAAAACCGGTACTTGTACTATGATCTGACTGAATAAAAAAAAGACGCCGCAGTTAACAATTCTTTTGTTGAGAATATCATGCCTCATAATGTGTCAAATCCCTAACTAAGTGAACAAAATTAATCAATGTTTCTTGAAAGAGAATTATCTTTGCCTTATAAGTTCCTCTATATAGTATCAAATCTCAGTTATAACTGAATGATGCATGTAGTCTGTTACTGTGTTTGGTTGTGAAGTATTTAAAGTTTTTTTTTCTATGCTAAAAGTGTATTTTGTGCAAGATATTAATCGTTATACGTGACTTTAATCACTCAAATCTGGTTGTCAATTTTTTAATTTTTTTGGGTCAAAAACTCAAATTATGGTTCCTTCAATTTTTAATGGGATTTATTTGATAAGGTCAATTTTTTTTTTTTAAATAAAAGGAAACTCTGTCCTATTTTGTTGCAACTACTTACTGAGTTCTCTTTGTAGCTCTATCCTTTTTAAAATTCACATGCATATCTTTTTAAAATTTGTCTTTAAACACAACAATCTCTCTCTATATATATATTTCAGCCTTTCATCTATTTCTTATTGGGATTGTAGACCCAATAGCATATGTGATCATGTCTCACCCCAATTCGCCCACTTCTTCTGGTAATTCAGACATACTTTTTGTGTTTTTCGCATTATAGCCTTATTCTCTCTAATGAAACTGCAGGTTCAAAACAGTGAAACTTCAGTTGTTACTGAAAATTTGTGGGGAGTTGGTTAGTACCTATTTTGTAACATCTAATAATTTCTTTAGTTGTCACTGTTTTGATAAACAACACTCGGTCATATATCCAACATATTTCTAATACTTCTTATGAGTTACACTTTCAGTTGTAACCGACTTTTACAACTGAAAGATATTGACAGACATGTCAAGATTTCTGTGTACTTGCAGCTTAATGATCAAGCATATTATGATAAGATTATATTTGCGGATATCCAATCACAGAAGATATCATATGCAGAATTGCGCAGCAAAGATTCATTTACCTTACTTAACATTTGAAGAAAATATTGAGAAATCAATCACCTTGAATAAACTTGGAAAGTTTGTTTTTTAGCATATAGTGTTACCATCTTGTGTAAAGCACAATATTCATAATAAGTCGTAGAGTTTGATTAGAGAATCTCTTTGGAACAGTCAGTGCTTTTGACTGTTATCCAAACCGTCAAGATCTACGGTTAGATTAGAGTCTTAAAAATTAGTTGTTAGATTTAAAATTAGGGCTTTCAAAAATCATTAACAAATAAAATTACCAAAAAGGGTTTATTGAATTATATTTAAAAAATCCGTCAAATGTAAAATGACTAGAAAAGCAGACGGTTTTAAATTGATACAACTAACACTCTAATTGATTCAATACATAATTTTTTAAATTAAACCCCAAACAATTAAGTAATTAAAATTCATAGAGATCAAACTCAAATCAATTAAACCTAAAATCAATTAATAAAATTAGGGATTAGGGTTCTTAAAAGACAATTTATACATATTTTACACAAATTATTCCTTTAAGTTAAACCCAAACAAAATAAATAAAATTGGGGAATAGGGTTCTTACAAAAACAATTCGAATAGTTTTTGAACAACTTATTCTTTCAAATTAAATCATTGAGATTAGGGTTCTTCAAAAATCAATTCGTAAATTAAACTCAAATCAATGAAACTCAATCCAATTAATGAAATTGGAGATTATGTTTATTACAATACCAATTCCTACCGATATTGAACAACTTATTTGTTCAAATTAAACACAAATCTATTGATTAAATTGGGGATTATGGTTTTTAAACACAAATTAATTTTTACTTTACTTTAACACTTAAAATATAATACTAAAATGCAAGTGAGTGGAATCGAACTCACAACCTCTGAAATGAAATGTGATAATTCTACTAGGGCTGGGCAAAAAGCCGAAAAAACCGAACCAGACCGATAACCGAACCGAAAAAGACCGAAACCGAAAAACCGAAAAAAACCAAAAAAGACCGAAAATAACCGAAAAACCAAAAAATAACCAAAACTGAACCGAAAAAAACCGGTCCGGTTCGGTCCAAAAAATAAAAAGACCGAAACCGAAAAAAAACGAACCGAAAAATATGCTCGGTTTCGGTTTTGCCAAAAACCGAACCGAAGCAGACCGAACCTAGCCCTACACTCTACCATATGTGCTACATCCCTTTCTGTTTCATATATTAGTTATATTTAAGTAAGTATAATATTTATTTGTTAGGTGAAATATATTTTGCACGTGGTTGGTGTACAAATTATTATTATTAAAACATGTACCCAGACTTGTTCATGCCATTACATTTTTTTTGTCAAGATACATCAAATGGAAAAATAAAAGTTATTTACATATTTAATCTCTATGTACGATTAACTATTTCTTCCAATTGACAAGTAATAATGTAAGCTCAATGTAGGGGAAGTTAGTTAAATTTTAGGTGTTTGTTTTGCTGTTGTTAGTTTATTCTTCAAGTTTGTTTCAAGTTAGTTTTGTAATAGAGTTTGTAATTGTTGGAGTTAGCTCATGGCATGGAGTTTGTAATCGTTGTTTTCCCATCTTTTCTTTTGTTAATATACTTATTTAACTAAAAAAATTACGGATGAAGGCACACATAACCAAATACATAATAACAATGGTAGAGGAAACACGTTGTCGATTAAGAAATAGTAGGCAAGTAGAAACACATGGTACGTAAAAAAACACACAGAAAATTAATAACAATGAGTGTATTAAGTTGCAAAGTCCTAATACATTCAAAACAACTAAACGAAAACTACAAAAATATTGATATTGAGTACCAAGCATTAAAAGAACTAAGCAAAAAAGTGTACGAAAGAAATCTAATAATGGAAAGAACATAGTCGTAATTGCTTTTTAAATTAAAATGCCGCACTACTAAAGAGTTCCGAATGACGTCTCGATATATAGAAAACCTCCTGATTTGTCTCTCCTTTTCGTTTCCGATTCGGGTTCCCCCCTTTTCGAGCTAATATTTCGGTACGAGTGTAACGTGAGGTATTTTATTTGTGTGATTCAGGTTCCCATTTGTTTGAGTTTCTGGATGTGCTAATGTGTTGGTTACAAGTGTAGCGCTCACTCTTTTCCTTTTCAGATCCATAGTCTTCCGGAGTTCTAATGGACTATCCATGTGAACATCGTAAGCCTTCCCTTGACAAAGCTTACCACCCACTTCATCAGCAAACATGATTGTCCTCTCCTTCTGTAAGATTTTTTTTAGTGAATCCCAGTCACCATCCTCAATTAATTTCTGCATATGACATCTAAAACTGAGTCATGATATTTGTCACGCCCCAAAATCCATAGAACACGGATATCGAGGCATGACCTTTTTAAAGAAAAGAAAAGAGAACATGTTGGTACGAAATTAAAAAATTTAAAAGAAAACATTTGCAAGCTAAAGGAACAATTAACGGATAAATAAAAAGTTTGCCAAACGCGGCTACAATACAAGATTTGTAAAAGCTAAAAGTTAACAAACGAATGAATTCGTCCGTAGGCTACAACCTCAAAATGAACTAAATAAAAAGAAAGTGATTAAAGAAACCCCGAACCCATGCGATACCGCGCTAATGCAACCTAGCCAACGCCTCAACCTAATTTGTACCTGAAAGACAAAAATTGTAACGGTGAGTCTCACGCACCTAACTAGACGGGACGGCACCACAAATACCGTCACTCCATTCCATAAATGCAAGAGCTCACAAATTCTACAACTACGATAATCGACGTATAAAAATAAATATGATAAGATTCTACAACGGGATAAATTAAATAAATTAAATAACGTCAACACAAATCTATAGCAAGCATGGACCTCTCATGCCACCTACCCCAGTCCGTAAGGTAGGTCATTCCCTATCCCCTCGGCCGTCTTCTGTCCCCGGAATTAGGAAGAGACAGAGACCATTGTTAACATAAAAGTAGATTTAAAGTGCCCACTTGGACCTCTCATGTCACTCGCCCCAGTCCGTAAGACGAGTCATTCCCTATCCCCACGGCCGTCTTCTGTCCCCGGAATTAGGAAGAGACAGAGACCATAGCTAACATAAAAATAAATATAGTGCACACTAGGACCTCTCATGCCACTCGTCCCAGTCCGTAAGACGAGTCATTCCCTATCCTCACGGTCGTCTTCTGTCCCCGGAATTAGGAAGAGACATAGACCATTGCTAATGTATCAATATTAAGGCCTCGGCCAATAATATTATACTATTCATATAACACAATCTCTTACATATAAATATTAAGGCCTCGGCCAATAAATAATAAACCAATCATTTATCACATTCTCATACGTCATTCTAACGTAATTCAACAAAACCCAAAAGCATAGGTGCTAGATTCACAACTAGCCAAACAAGTTTAATTAACATGAAAACTCATTCAAGCACTTTAGCAAACACCTTGTATGCATAAACTACAATTCATCTATATTCAACAATAATTTACCCAATTCTATCAACAACCATAATATCTCATAATCAACACAATAAACCATGCAAACCCATCCATAATCTCGCTAATTCGAAATAAATATATCTAAGGTCTCAACCTCTACAATTTAAATAATGGAATTAAAACTACAACAACTAAACCCCAAATATCAATTTAAGAACAAGATTATTATAAAGGACAAAAACCCCCAATTTGTAATAAACGTAAAACATAATCCTAACATACACCCTCGTCTAGTCGCAATGGATAACCCCCGTTACCTTTGAGCGTAGAGGAGATACTTTTGGTACGAACCCGCTAGTGGTGGTTTCCTCTTCTTCTTCTTCTTCTTCTCTTTTCTCTCTTTTCTCTCTTGCTTTTGGCTGATTTTAGGTTTGTTTTTGAAAGAAGTGGGCTGATTTTTGGTTTAGAAAAAACTGTTTTTAGATAGTTTGTGGAAGCGAACTATTTGGTCCCCAAAGTTCTAAAAGCTAACTCTTAATCCAAAAATATTGTTTTACTACTCAAAAATAACAAATCTTTAGAAGAAAATCTATTGGGTCCTTTTTATTAGTAAAATTAGTAACAGGTTTTTAAAATAAAGTTTTTCGGAAGAGTTTCGGTTTTTGGTTAAAAATTAGTCGAGTGACCGGTTTTTGGTAAAATTTGAATAAAACGTTTTTGGATGAATTAAAACCATTTATAAAAATACGGGATGCTACAATATTGCAAAAAGCAAAGACAGATTATCAGCTTTAAATTTAATTATTCATTTTTTTGCGGACAAAAGGAGATTGGAAAACAAACCATTATTGTGGAAAATCTATGGCAGTCTATTATCATCCTTAACAAATATCCACTCATGGTTCCTTCAGTTTTGCTCGCAATCATATTCGCCAAATTCTCCTGCCCAGTGAGTTAGTACAGTATACCAAACAACTACGTTCACGATTATTCTTATAACACAAACATTTACAGTTTAGAGTATTTGGACAACTGAAATTAGCGTCGGTGAAGATTATACAAGACAACTATGATGGCTGGATTCATTTTTCAAATATATATAGAGAGGTGTACGTATTCCCTCTCCATATATTTATTTCATAATATTCCTTATAAGCATCCAATTGTAAGATGCTAATTTAAACTCTCTACTTTGCTACAGGATGGTTTTGAGCTAGTAATGGTCACTAACAGTCCGGTTGTCATACTGCTGACCTAAGTCAAAACCCTGTTCTTTCTTTCTATTTTAAGCTGATCTACAGTATTTTATAGGGAACACCTTATTATTGGTTTTTACGATCCAGTAATTTTGTACACATACAGAGTCTACCATGCTTTGAATGACTTGCTTTTTAATAATGCCATTTGATAGGATTAATAGAAGGGTTCTTGTTCCAAAAAAATAGTATATTGTTTAGGGAAACATATGTATAGTTACAGATGTTCAATACAATAGATTATAGAAACTCTTCATGCTAATGATATTTCCTGCCAGGACAAAATTCGAAGATGGCTAAAGATACGAAGATATAACGCATCAACAATGAAACAAGATACAGAAAACATTGTGTGTGGTGTCTGCCTGGTACGACAACCTAGCCCGGTTGCATGTAAATAAATTAATTTTCATGAAAATCTATACAAAAATATTATAAAAGAATAACTTATTCTATTCCAAAACCTACGCAACCGAAGTGTATGCATGAACACATTTTAAAACAACCAAAAGAAAACACATCAAAAGACAAAAGGAAGTAATAAGCAACATGTTAGTACTTTAGTACCCAATTCTTACGTGGAGGAAAATTTGACCCTAAAATTACACATCACAAGCAACTACTACAGTAGCCATCGTGTGTATTTTAGTATGTTTTTTTTCAATCAATTACAATTACATTGGTGTGTCATCAGAGTTTGAAAAAAAAAAACCTAACAATTGTAAAAAGAAATTAACATTCAATATAAAAAATATGAAACTATAAATAATGGAGTATATTATAACAATTGATACATTTTTTTATCAGATTTCTTACTATTTAGTTTTATTCACACAAGCAACATTTATCATACTAAATGAGATATATTGTCATTATAATTTTTATAATCGAAAAATGTTGACCATTTATTATTTTTGAAATAACAATATAATTTTTGAAGTTAAGTATATTTTTTATTTTAGTAGTCTCATATATTCAAAAGTACAAAATTATATTATACTTATCTAAATATAACTAATATATGTAATAAAAAGGGTTATAGCTCATATGGTAAAGTTATCACGTTACATTTCAGAGGTTGTGAGTTTGATTCCACACGGCTCCATTTTAAGTATTATATTTCAATTGTTAAAGTGAAAAAGATCATGTTATATAAATTAAAATAAAAGATTAATAAAAAAATCGGGATTAAAATAAAAAATCAATAAAAAAATCGGGGGACGTTTCAATCCGAACCCTAATTCTCAAATTACGAATATACAAACCATAATCTAGTTAATTTGTGTTTAAGAACCCTAATCCCCAATTTAATAAATAAATTTGTGTTTAATTTGAACGAATAAGTTGTTCAATATAATTGGTATTGTAATAAGTATTTGGCTTTAATTTACGAATTAGTTTTTTAAGAACCCTAATCCCCAATTTTATTAATTGGTTTGGGTCTAATTGTTTGTGTTTATTTTGAACGAATAAGTTGTTTATTTTGTATTCAAATCCCCAATTTCGTTAATTGGATTGAGTTTAATTGATTTGACTTTAATTTAAAAATTGGTTTTTTAAGAACGCTAATCCCCAATTTTATTAATTGGTTTGGGTTTGGTTGTTTGTGTTTATTTTGAACGAATAAGTTGTTTATTTTGTATAAAAATCCCCAATTTTGTTAATTGGATTGAGTTTAATTTATTTGGTTTTAATTTACGAATTGGTTTTTTAAGGACCCTAATCGCAATTTTACTAATTGGTTTGGGTCTAGTTGTTTGTGTTTGTTTTAAATGAATAAGTTGTTTATTTTGTATTCAAATCCTCAATTTCATTAATTGGATTGAGTTTAATTGATTTGGTTTTAATTTACGAATTGGTTTGTTAAGAACCCTAAATTGGTTTGCAATACTATTGATTCGATTACGGTGTTAGTTGTAACATTTTCAGTTTCATTGGTTTTTTTGGTCATTTTGTATTTACCGAATTTTTAAAATACAATTTAAATTGTAAGGTTAATTACGGTATTTCAACTTTTAATGATGTAATTCGGTGTAATTAAACTAATATGAAACTTAAGTTGATCTGATGGTCAATATTTAAATATTTAAAATTAAGCTAATCAAAGGGCTAAGATGACGACGGTTTGGATAACAGTCAAAATCACTGACTGTTTCATAGAGTTTCCCTTTGTTTATGTATTCTGAATAAAAGAGTTTATTTTTCTAGAGAATACAAAGCTATTTGCTAACAGAGATAGACTGCCGCAGAAGTTTATACTGAATAGTTGAGAGAAGTAATAGTAATAGCTTTATAGGCATAAACAGTTAGAGTGCTACTCATTTATCAGACTCAAATACATTTTGTAAGATTTCTCAATATTCTAATCTCAGCAAGAGCTTCGGAGAGTAGACTAGTTCGAACTCCGTTATCAAACGTGATGTGTTCATCTCTTATTCAGTACGTTTGATTGTTTGTTTGCAAATATTTATTATTGATCCAGTTTCAGTTACAAATAAAAACTAAAATCTATGAAGTTCAGTTATAACTAAAACACGCATCACTGCATCTATATTTTAAGACATTTAGTTATTTCAACCTTCTCACACTCTTGTATTTGCTCATACATACATGATGAGAACGTATGGAAAGTGAAAACAAGTAGAAGGCTGCTAGCTTAGAACACAATATTTTTGTTTCGGACTCTTGTAAATTATTTTGCTCAACACGGTAACATCACAAATTCCTGCAAGTATATCAGATTTTTTTCTTCGAGATAGGTGACTCAGGACTAAACCTGGTCCGTCTTTATCCAAATTAATAAATGTCTCCGATGCACAAGTTCAACAAACCAATGAAAAAATACACTTAGACAAACAAATTAGAAACCATCGTACCAAAATAAAAATAAGCTCGTTTAGCTTATCATTCTATTATAATAAGTCAACTCAAGTCAAATGAGACTGTCCAATTTAGCTATTTTTTCCCAAAAATATCACTACCTACACTTTTATATTAATTGAAATAATATTATACTCCCATAAAAATATAAAAAGTAAAAATTAATAAAACTATTTATCACTATTTAACAACCATACATTCTTTTAAATCTTAAAATATATTTTTTTTTGTATTATACACATATTTATATCATAACTATACCTATTTTCTATATTTTTATTCCATTACGCGTCGCACACGCAACACGTGAGACACGATTGCTAGTATAATACAGAAGTCGATACTATAAGACTAACCTGTAAAAAAAATGTGTAGATAAACGTTTGTATATCGTAACAGTGTAACATGAAGCGTGATCTTCGCTAAGCATGACAATAATACTACTTGGGAACCCTCTTTAATTTATTTTTTTGTAATCACTTGGGGACCCTCTTTAAATTGATTAAGATTATCATCCAAATAGAATTCAATACCTTGAGAGAATTTATCTATCACTTCATAATTATGACGTGCGTTACCATATCTAATCATATACTATTAATTAAAAGTTTGTGTGGGGAACAAAATAAACCATTGTCAAGAATCTAACTTTCACGTGTGTATTATGGGTGTTTTGCTAAGTTTTTCTCGAAGGGAATTATATGAAGTGTCAGCGAGTATTCTTTCCTTACCCACAGAGGACATACACCCCTGTAAACCGAGTCCAAATCTTCTACCTCATTTCTTTACCTCCTTCCGTCCCTTCTTGTTTATTTTATCTAAAAAAAAATTATAAAAAACTTGAAAAAAAATTGTACAGTTACTATAATACATGTATCAATACATTCCAATAATTATTTTTAAAAGAAAATCCACACAAAATTTATTTTGGAATAAATATATAAATTAATGTAAATTAAACATTGAATATTCAAAAAATTGTCTAAAACAATATTATGTTCAAATGTTTTTAAAATTTGAATACAATATAATATAAAAGTTTATAAATTTGCGGTATAAATTGTGAAAATTTAAAATTTGAGTGAAAACAAAAAAGGAAGCACGAAAAAGAATAAAAAATAGGGAGCAAAAGATTTGGACTCCTAATTAGTAAAACCTTCATTGAGAAAAGTTGAAGGATAAGCTCAGTTGACTAGAAGAAACATAACATATGGAGTATATTTTTTATTTCATGCATGTTCAAAAGCTTAAACTGAGAGATAGCCAAGTACAGTTCTTCATTTTCTTTCATTAAATAGCCAAGTACAGTTCTTCATTTTCTTTCAATTCACACGTTTGTCCAATGTCATGCAAGACTTATATCACCTCATTCTCGGCATCAGATGTTGACGTAAATATATGAGTTTTGAATATCCCACTCGAATGGCTAGCCAATTTGATTGCATAGTTGACATGAAATAATACTAACACTTTTGTTTATATTAATTTTGAAAACACAGAATTCATGATTGACTGCAAAGTGCGAATTGACATAGGATAGTGAAATCCATTTAAGTCCCCTGTTAAAAAAGCCTATGTTACATAGAAAGAACAGGTGGGATTTTGTTTTGGTTTCTAGTGATCATGCAACTTTTATGCAACTCCATTCAGGAGTTTTATCCTTAGTACTTAGAAGTTGGTCATAATTTTGAAGTTAAGATTAGTTTGTGTTAGTAAATCTTGTGGTAGACCTATAAGTTGTTGTAGCTTTTAGGATGGTAAGTTCGAATCGTTGTACGTTTTGTTTTAATAAAAGTTATGTTTGTTGGGAAAAAAAAAGAACATGGCCAAAATGTGCTTTCTGAACAAGTTGCTTAAATGTGGACAATTTTCTGATGTCATTTATGATGGTAGTTGTATTTAGATAGTAAACAACATGTTAATTACATGTAGTAAGAACACGCGAAACTTTTTCTGAACATGTAGCATAAATAGTGGATATATAGTACTTAACTAGTGAAACTACATTGTTAAAAAGGGAAGCGGAGGAGAAGCAATTTATTTGCGGCATTGCTTGATCTTGTGCGTTGATTAAATTAAATTAATGGGTCATGATTCATTTTATAATAAGAGCGGACAAGCTAATAGATACATGGATTTCCAAAATTACCTTTTCTTTCTCTTAACTTTGTTTATCTAAGCAGCAAACACTCTCTCCACAATCCAAATTGAGTTTTCCTCTTCCTCTTAATTACGTAACATCATTCAGCTTAAGAATTCAACTATTCGCGTGTACTTGACAATTTCATAAAATTTTCCAAACGATCCAATTAAACAGATCGGACAACATAACCAAGACTAAATTAAACCACACCACTGCCATTTTTTTTTTGAAATAGTGTTCATTTCACATGCTAAACACAATAATTGTCCAATTTTTGAGGGGGGGGGGAATGGGTGAACGTCCAATTGGAACTCAAATGCAATCTCATAATTTAGTTGAGATTTTTCTCAATAGTTAAGAAAATTAGAAGAAAAAGAACATAAACTGTAAGTAATCGATTCAAATAAATCAACCAAAGATTTGGGAAGCAAGGTATAAAAAAACCCCAATATTTGAGAAACTGAAAAAGTCCCAATCTTTGGTTCATGTCTGGAGAGCAATTTTTATAATATCACCATATATCTCTTCGATTTGAAATACATTTAAGAAATCCAAGATTTGTATACTAGCTCGTTAATAACTTGAGTTGGGGAGTGAGAAAGAGAGAGAAGGCACCAGACGGAAAGTAGTGATTCAATGCAATGATGCATTTAGAATTTAATTCAATCTAAGCCTTTGGAAATATGAGTGGACGGTTGAGATAGATATTGCTGCAACAATTGCGGCAAAAAAATTGCTGCTCCCCCGCTTCCGTTAAAAATACATTCGAAGTCAGCTAAGTAATTTCATCAACTAATCAAATTACCGATAATAACAGTGAGTTTTCCGGAGGAACAGATATATATTTAATACTAGAGAATGCAGAAGTAATCCGCATGAGATAAACGAGTTTATTATACTTTACTATATTAAATTATGGTCACTTTTTCGTTTAGTAACACAAAATATAAACTTTTTCAATTATAATCACTTAAAGTATACGATAGAACCTCTCTATATTAATATTAATAAACTCCCTATAGAAATAAAAATACTCGGTCCCAACCCGGGCCAGTTTAAAATAAGAATAACCTTCATATTGTATATTCTATGATTTTTTATGGTCACGGCTTAACAAATTTGTAACATCCTAAACTTAAATATGATGTTACACGGCAGAATAGCACGTGTCTTGACACGTGCTAGACTAAGCCAAATAAACTAGAAACTGAATTACCAACATTGTAATTCAAAACGATGAAATAAAAGCTTAAATGATAATATTCAATAACTCTGTAAGGCGATAACAATTCAAATTAATCCAGAACTCAACCTCAACTTATTATTGTCTAAACAAGAACCGTAACACAAATGTCTCGAACCTAACTTGGTTTATAAACCTTATTAGCAGCGGAAAATAAATAAACTCCTTTGAAGTTGGCTGGTCCCGACTAACTCTAGTCTGACTCTAAAAATCTGCCTAATTACCTGAAAATATTATAAAAATGAGGGTAAGATAAACGAGATTAATGAGTGACAAGTATTATAATAATAATATGGGTCGAAAATAGGGTTTCATTCCTTTTCTTTTTTTGAAAACAAGGTTTTTGATTTATATAAAATTTCCCGTCAGAAAAGGTAAAATTGTTAAAACAATTGCAAGAAAAATGATAATATCTTTCCTTTCTTACTATGATAATAAAAGTAAGTATGATAGTATTAATATCTTAGGGTATCAAGCCCGATTGATTTCCTCAATCCCTTTTACCGTCGATCTTTTTCTCAGGTCTATAAACCATACATGTACTACGTAATTAAGGTCACCGCAGTATGATGGCTGTCTATTCCTTAAAACATTCCGGTTAACGAAACTTTGTACAATCGTTAAGTTAACCGTTGAGAACTAAACTCATTCGTTTAGTTGCCAACGTCACCCCACTTCTCCTTATTAGGGGATTCTCCGTTGGAATTTTCCTCATGGTCCCAATACAATCATAAGCAATTAACATAAAATATCCATCACACTTTATACAGAATATGTAATAATCACTTCTGAATCCATTTTTATTTCACAACTGATATGAAAAACCATTCTTTTACGCATATAGATATTACTGAAAATAATGCCAATAGCCTGCAATTTATCAAATACAAATGTGATTTTATAATAGTAAGACAAGACCACTCACCTGACCGTCGGTTTATAACTTACCCGAATCACTTGTTACAACCTGAAACATCATCCGATTAACTATCAAAAAATCTGGAATTTAACTACAGCAACTAAATGCGATCACTACTGGCATTTCCCGAATCACTTGGTGGTACTAATCACACTACATGCTTTGCATACACAAGCTAATGTATTTCAATCTATCTGTCTATTATCTGTCTTACAATGCGACACCCAAATATAAAGAACAGCAGTGATCGTTCATGTTTATTGACCCAAATGGGTCAACTTTATCTCCCACAACTAATCAATTATGTCCAGAAAAGCGACTACGCGACTGGTTTCATATGTGAATAAATCTCTCCTGCAACGATTCATCTACTACACTATATGACAAGTCTATTTTAAGTTTTTCTCTTCGACTTACTACCTTGCTTTGCCACTTTACTATCTAGATAATAAACTGCTTATTGCTTATGTCAATACCTGACTAAACCCCTGCAATTAGAGTTCCAAACTCTAGTTCATACATTTTACAACTTGTCCGGTTCTTCAATATTTTCCAGTTAAATAAGCCACAATTAATTCATCAACTTATAACAACCAAACATCAACACTTTGCATGCTAAACAAAAAAAAGCTATAAAACATGTTGCTAGTAATTCAATTCGAATATCCGCACTTATGTTATTAATTAACCAATCAACTATATTATACTTAATAACAACTAAAATATAAAGGAAACTATAATCAAGTGGTTAACTTGGTAAAGAGAAAACAAGATGCTAATCGGTCTTAACCGCTCTCTCTCTCTCTGTCTTTTCTCTTCTAATGATATGTGTTTTATTAATCTTCCTGGTGTGTTTGCTCTCTTTTCTGAAGTTTATACAAGGAAGTAAGAGAACGGACAAGTAGCTGAAAACCCCAATTATATCTCTCAGTTTAAGTTTTAAGAATTCATGTTTTTAGTTTTTATTTCATATTTAATCCTATAAATAAAACTATTAGGAGAACTAATCATTTAGACATCAGATTTCTAGATAATTATCCACTACTCCTATTATTTGCTAAAATATCTATTTGTGCCCTAATATAAGCCAAATTAATAACTGGTATTATCACTAATTAAATATATATGGAAAAACAAATACGGGTTCTGACAAAATTTTCCTCCATATAGGAATAAATTACATAAATGTGTAAAATTATATATATGTCGTTACATTAAATTTAAAACAATTTAAAATATTTATCGAATGTAGTCTGTGAGATTGTCTTGATTTTTTGTGTTGTCACCATATCCTTTAATTTACGGGTACGTAATATCTCGTACACGTGAACACTTTCTTGTTGAAAGCAAAATAATTCCAATTTGTCAATCATGGTTAACGGTTTTTGACATGAAATTTTTTGTATTTCTGAACTATCATCAGTTTCATGACTTTCCAATTATTTTGGATTTATGTGTTTGACTTATTACATAGATACATGTATTTGTCTCTTGAATATTTGTGTTAATTAGTTAAATTAGGTACACGTATACCTTTTATTATGCGGAACATTTATTTAAGTATTTTTTTATATATCAACCTCTACGTATGAATTATCTCATTGAATATTTTCTCCCGCTCCCGAGATTATTTCTGTAGAGATGTTCTACTGTAAATGGTCTAATGGGCCATATTATGAAAGGACCACATTGTAAATTTGAAGAAAATAAGCACCATATTGTAATTTTTAACAAGTTTCAGTTTTTTCTATTAAGTCCTTGATAAGTTTGATTACTTTTGGTAAATACATAAGTATTAGAAGGGCATTGTAGTAAAATAATACTAAAATTGTCTTGTGACTTACACGTGTTTATTTTACATATATTTAATTGATGAAATAAAAAAAATAACAAACTAATGTTTCAATAGTTTAAGTTACTAAATGGAAAAAAATCATAATTTGTGATACTAAACGAAAAATCATATATATTTTTTTTAACCAAAAGAGGCGTAACATATCATTTCAATATAGGGATCTAATCCAGTTATTACAACCATCCATACTAGTACGTACAATAAGGAAAAAAAAAGTACAACACTACATCACTACCATTTGTCTACACAAAATACATCGAAATACAACAAATATAAGCAAATAGTATAAACTAATTGTTAATTCATTCAGCAGGGACATCGCCATTGCAACTATGCCAGCCCTTAATTCATTTTACATCAACATGTAATATGATTAAAGGCATGAGCCAAATACCACTCCATCACTATCCAATTTATATAAGTCACAGACAAGTACAAACTATCACCATGCCTTCTCGTAGTCATACTTAAAGGTGGTAATAAAGTATAATAAAAATAAACATATTACATATAAGGAAAGGAATAAATTGTGTTCATATGGAGCTTTTGTCTAGCTAGGAACATCGTCATCCTCTGACCCTCTCGTATTGTTCTAATTTTTGTTGCTCATATTACAAGGTTAAAAAAGAACATGCCTTCTCGTAGTCATGTTTGGAATATAGTTTTGGAGTTCATACAAGATGTACCTTCTTGTACGAATATACTTTCGCACAAAAGTCATGATTGCCATACTTTTGAAGTAATGGTTTTTTCGCCCCCACGAACTTGATCAGGCACTCATAAGAAAGTTCCTGATCAGATTGGATCAGATCCGACCCCCATGCAATGCATGTTTCTTTAATGCGAGGGCAAGTCATTAGGTTGTAAGACATACTATGATTTTTACCTCCATGTGGATTGTTCACTTTATCCGACTACTGAAAAGGCTGTGACACATGGATCCATTTTTGCTGCCTTTTTAAGGCAGCCTGCCCTATTTAATCACATTCATTCATTGTTTTAGATTGATCATCAATAATTTGCAGAGAGCTCTAAACTCTAAATTTTACAAATTTTACATAGTAATCAATGACCATCATTACTAAATATATGCTAATATGCCATACATGTTGCGATACATGTACTAGCATGTAAGAGCATGCATCAAATTAAAGCAAACAAAAGCCCGGGAAATTTACACAAACCATTTATGTAACAAAATTGTTTTGATAAAAAAACAAGATATAACACAATTTGTCTTAATTATCCCAACATTTGAAACAAGTTTTATTAAATTCTTAATCATTTCAAACCTTACCCATGATTAGTTCGAAGTAAAAGTTATCACTCTAAACATATAAGAGCATGGTACATAAGACTGGTTTTTTGATTAAAAAAAAAACATTAAAACATAAGGAGATTGCGTTGTAGAGAGGGAAAGAAGTGAATGGTGTGAGTTTTAGTCTAGTGATTTGGTTGCACCGAGGAAACTTTTCTTATGTACCATTAGATTAAGACGAATGACTGTGATTAAATAGGGCAAGCTGTCTTAGAAAATTTAAGACAGCAAAAATGAATCCGTAACACATGTAAGCATAATCTTACTCTCATTTATGATTATCAAGAATATCAGAGATATCTTGAGTTCATACAGTGGCGGAAGCAAGATTAAATTATTGGGGGTTGTTGAAGATTTTTTTTTCCGTTAGTACAATAATAATCGTACAAAAAAATCAAAGACCCCCAAAGTTTAGAACCTCAATTGACTTATTCATTAATTCAAAAATTATAAACGACACAAAAAATTTACTACGAATACAAATTTATTATAATTTAAACCTTTTTTATTTATAAATTTTGTCAAAGTACCTAAAATATGCAATTTGAGTGCAATTAATGGAAAAGTCAAATAATAGAAAAATGCTAATTAAATGGGTAGTAAAAAATAACCACGACACTCAAACTAGGGGCCTTAGTGACACAAATATTTGATGTTTACCAAACGAACCAAGTTACAATTTGTTTATTGGGGGCTATTAATATATAAAATCTTAGATATCAGAATTTTTCTATATAAAAAAAAATATTTTTAAAATTTTCTGGCTGGAGGTCGCCACGCCTGGCACCCCCCTGCCTTCGCCTCTGAGTTCATATGTGATGCTTACGGAAACCAAGAACCCCAAACTTGTGTATCATTTACTTTTCCTCCTTGGAGCGTATGATAAACGACTATAGCGGTAGTAGTGACAAAAAGAAATGGAAAGATTCAGATGATTGGGTGAAGTATCGTCCGTGTCCTTCACTCCACATTCGTTTCGATTTAGAAGTACCCGAATCGGATCAACCTATTCAACAGTTTCTTAAAAGTGATTCGGTGTATGCTTCTTTGAAAGAAAAATATATATCAAATGATATCTTAAAAGAGGAGTTGCTTCAACATTTCGGCCACTGACACCTTTAGTTCGAAGCTCAAGTTCTGGACTGGCGGAGTTGAGAAATGTGAAAGCACACAACACAAGTATTTATGGAATGACACATAGCTGCCATTGCTACGACTGCAATTATTATCTACACATGTGGTGCGCTCAGATACCGCGAGAGTTGCATTTTAGATTTCATTCCGAACACCCTCTCACTCTCTTACCAGGACATGACTTCAAATATTCTCTGTGTGAGGTCAGTAGCTTAACTTGGTTTCTCTTTTCCTTGTGAGAAATGTGATTTTGAGGTCCATACATTATGTGCTTTTAGTGCCAAATAGAGACAACCTCGAGAGCCCATCAACACCCTGTCGATAAAACGTTGTATAAGGATTAATACACCTCAAAGTTCTACTAAACGGGGGCCAAATGCACGTATTTCTAGTAACCAATTGGTGAAGTCCCCATTAGGGATGTTTGTCATTTTTCATGTTAGGGCATGACATTGGAGTGTAAACAATGTGAATTCTACGTACCTTCATGTCAGTTGTGCATGGTATCCACATAGTATCAACACTATGCAAACTCTTACTCTTGACAGTTCTGCAGATTTATTACCCTCCGAGATAATTCCAATTTTTGACAGTTATTTATGTAATGTCTGTAATAAAGTGTTAACTGAAGACGGATGGGTTATTTTAGTGTGGATGAAAAAGGCAAGATCACCGCTGCTCATCTCAATTGTGTTGTACCCAATCTCTTTTTTACTCCATCATTCCAGTTGATTTTAGTGAATCCAGATAAATAGCTGACAAGTTGGGTGATCGTCGATATTTTACATGAGATGTTGTCAATTGTCATTGATATTGAACTAAATCAGTCTACTTTAGAAAGGAATATGGTATCAAATCAGTGTCGAAATGAGGTTGATGCTGCCAGAGAAGCACTGGTGTTCTTGATCTCGTTCTAGTTTTGATCAATCTATTTGTTTTCGGGTTGCCTTCTTTTTCTTATCCATAGGGTTTCTGATTTGTTTTTGTTAAATGGCTAAGTTTTTGCTTGAAATGTTGTTCGATACCGTGTTAAAATTGTAATGAAAACGTTCCTCGTCAGTTTTTGTGTGCATTGTTGCCTGAAAAAGTTAATAGACAAGATCTTAATCACTTGGACACAATATTAAGTCCATTATCAATATGTATAAAATGTAAATGTAAATGTAAATGTAAGGTATAATACTTACTATTCTAAACAGTGAAAGAATTAATGAACTACAGTAAATTTTCATAAAACAACCAATAAACAAGTCTTACGTTATCATGCATTGCGTATATCCTTCTATCATATATTGGATGGAAAATATTCTCTCAACCTCAAGTAAAAAAACAGCCTCACGCCATATGAATGGAGTTTATAATACAGAAGCCAACAAAACACATCCCATTATGGAATTTCTTATAATAGAGTATATTTATCTCCCTTATAAATTTCGAATACAAAGTAAAATAAAACTCATCATTTAACCAAATAAAAGGAACAAAGACCTACTAAAAACAGGCCAGTTATTTAAAAAATGGCTATAAACAAGGGAATGCTAGTTTTGTTCCTTTGTGCTCTTGTTTTGTGCTCTCACCTTGTGAGTTGTGCTTACCAACCCGAGAAAGAAATTAGCTACAAGGATCTTGATAAGGGTGATCCTGACAGACGCATTCCACACAATTACAAAAGGACTCCGGTCAATACTTACCGCCACGGATGTGAAAAAATAAATAAATGTCGTGGTTTTATTGATCGTGAATACAAGGTACCGGGTATGCCTCTCGCCAGAAAATTCCACTTCCGGGGATTTCCGTAATGGATATGAGATTGTCGATGAAGAAGAAGAATGTGTCCAGAGTCGGATTTTCATGGGTATTAGTGACTAAGTATGAGTTTTACCAATGAAATGAGACCAGGTTAGATGATGATATGTACAAGTTTCCTTTGAGCTTTTACATGCTTATAAATCAAATTATATTTGTTCTTGTGAATAATCTACACCAATCTAATGGTTCTTTTTTTAAAACTTTTATACACCACTTTTTGTGATTATTTGTATACTATATTACCAAATTATTTAATTAGTACATCATACTACCACTTCGCGGTGATTTTATATACCCCCGCTCAATAAGTTAACGAATTATGTCCAATAAGAATCTGTCATAAGAAAAAGTTTCATCATTTGCCATAATATTCAAAGTAAACTTAAAAAGGTAAACGAGTTGGTACATAATTACTCAGCGGTATGGAATTGTCATATGATAAGTTTAAGATCAGTAGTGTACATGAATCAAGGTATGCAAATATTAAATAAAATATGCGTGTAATAAATGGCAGTCGGGTGGGTGGAATTTATTAGACGGAAGTGTATAAAACCAGCGAAAAGTTATGGTATGATGTACTAACTAAATAATTTGTAGTATATCATACAAAATCGAAAGAAGTTAATAGGGTGGTGTACAAAGTAAAAAAAAAAAAAAAAAACTCCAATCTAATTATACAAGTATAAAATACTTATTTAATTGGAAATAGTTTAATTGGTGGTTAAATAAAAAATTTAAGTGAATATCAACTTTTGCAAACGACTTGAAATGCACTGTCAAAGTATGTGATAGATAAACGACAGTTTTGTTCAACATAACATTAATGTAGACTTGTCAACAGTATAGTTTTCATTTGTCTTTGAGTACCTGCGAGATAGAAGAACATATTTAACGAGTAAGAGCATTAATATACTTCATACTACCGGGAACAAATTTCTTGAAGTTCATATCGTCATATTTTGTTTATTTAATCGGGTTTTTCATATTTATTTATAAAAATAATTCAATTTATTTTTGTAAATCACCGTATTATTATATTTCTGAGGTGTTTGTTAAAAAAATTCTGCAACATTTGACATTTTATATATTTTTTTATGTTTAATTGTTTGTTTGGCATTTTATAAAATAGTAATATTAATAAATACAAAAAAAATATATAAAATGTCAAAATTTACAGTTTTTTTAAACAAACACTTTAGAAATAAAATAAAACGTTGATTTTTTAAAAAAAAAAACTGAAAAAAATTACGAGTACATATGAAAAAACTGATAAAATAATCAAAACATGACAGTAGAAACTTGGGAAAATTTGAACCCATACTACCTGCTTCTACCCTTGATGAAACAGAGATTCGGCCTAAATTATTGTTCATCAATGTTTTAGTGTTCAGTGTTGCGTACTCTTTCCCTCTTCATGAAAGAGCTGGGACCTTACTAGTACCACTAAATATTTAATCACTTGCATATTAATTCCACCATCAATATTTATGAAAAAAAATATGTAAGATATCTATAACTCCAATTAGGTTATGAATCTAAACAATAGAAGTGTCAATGAGCCACATTTACTTATTATAAACATATCCAATAAACAGACCTCTATGTTAATATGTTATCCTGAATTGAGTATATCCTTCTTAATCATATTGGGTTGCAAAACATTCTCTCAACCTCAAGTATATGACAGCTTATCATGCCATATTTATAATTTATATATGGAGTTTATATAGAGGCCAAAAATACACAAATACCATTTCAACATTCTAATTTCGGATTTCCTTATAATAGATATATTAGTCTCCCCTATAAATTTCATATAGCACGTACAGTAAAACTCATCATTTAGCCAGATAAAAGGAACAAAAACCTTCTGGAAAAAGGCCAGTTCAACAATGGCTATAAGCAAGGGGGAACTCGTTTTGTTCCTTTGTACTCTTGTTTTATGCTCTCATATTGTGAGCTGTGTTGAGAAACCTGAGAAAGAAATCGACGACTGAGAAAGAAATCCTTTTTTTTATATAAGTTGTGGGGATAACCCACATTTTATTAATAGAAATAATTCCAAGTACCATTACAAAAGATGCCACTAAATTGACATAAAAGAAAATTTGAAAGCTAATTACTTATCTTTACAACTTGCTAAACTTCAATGAAATTAACATAAAAACTTGATGGACCAAAAACAAACTGATCTTTGATAATCTCAGACCAACTGTCTCATTTGGATGAGGCGCCGGCGCTACTAAACGCAACTCTCGGGAGAGAAGGAGTAATTCATACTGATCATGAGCCATTGAAGTCTTTTCGAAGTACACGTGTTGTTAGATCCCCATTCCTTTCCTTAGGATAGAAAACATCACTGTGAAGAGAGATACTCTCCGCCTTTTCGCCTGCTTATCTTCTTTCTTTAGACCTCTTTTTATCATCAAAATCTAAGGTTTGGTAGCCCTTTGGCTTCCAAATCAATGATGTTCTTCACCTGTTGGATCAAATCCTCCTTTTTAAAGAAATCTTTAAAACCCTCAATACATCCAGAATTTGCAAGTTTATCTGCAACACAATTTGCCTCTCGAAATACATGCTTCATCAGGTAATTTCTTCCCTTTAACTTGTTTTGATCGCATCTATAACAATTTTAATATGCCAGGGAGCTGAAGTATTTTTATTAAAAATATTGACCAATTGAATTGAATCAGTTTCCAATATAATATTTGTCATATTTGTTAATTGTAGCATAAATAGGATTGCTTTTGCTTCTGCTTCTATAGCTGATATACTCGTCACCATAGCTTGGAACCCATAGATAAAATTACCATTAACTCCTCTAATTAACCCCCCTACACCACTAGAATTTGAAGAGGATTTATAGCACCCATCAGTATTAATTTTCACGTACCCAGTTGGAGGATTTAACCATTTCACTATGGTTACCTTCCTGGGATTTTCAAACTTTTCTTTAATAAATATTTCATTTATGTTCCAAAACTGTGGGAAGTTTTTATTTTTTTTGGAACTTAAATGTAATGTATCAATAACCTGTGAGCAAATAGCAGTAGCTTTCATCTCGTTATTGTTGAATTTGTAGTTACATCTTGCTTTCCAAATCTCCCTAACAATCATTGAAGGTAGAACCTTTTTCACAAAAGAGTCAGTAATTGTACTACCTGTTCTTGAAGAAGACCACCATGATAAGAATCTCCCCTTAATACTGTAATTAGTATTAATAATACCCAACAAGTCATCAAAATAGATCCACACTTCTTTTGCTAACTTCCCTGAACTAAACAAATGTTCACTATTTTCTTCTTTTACACCACAACACTTACACTTCGAAGCTAGCTGAATTCCAAATTTTCTTACTGTAGAATCTAGAGGTAGAGATTTGTTGAAAAGTTTCCACACAAAACATGTAATTTTCAGAGGTAAAGATTTATCCCATTTATACTTGTTAAACCAGCTTTCTTCATACTTAATTCTTTTATTTTCCCAAGCTGACTTAAATGAAAAATTCCCCAATACCTCCTTGTTCCATATGATTTCATCTTTTCCATGTAAATTTACTTTGAATTCTTCATTAAACAAATGTCTTAAATAAGTAGGAATTACCTCATTAAGAATTTGTCTATCCCAAATTCCATTTTGCAGCACATCTTTGATCTTTAGACTGTTGTTGATGTTATCATCATTTATTTTACCTATTCCCAGTCAATTGTCTAGATTTACAGAAATATTGCCATCTCCAACAATCCATTGCATACTTTCTTCTGCTTTTTCCTTTATTTGCTGCATTCTGCTCCAAGTATTATTCCCTTTTTCTATTTTTAGCTGCAACAGGATGAACATTTTTACAGTATTTGGCTTTCATAAAATTTGCCCACAATGAGTTTGAAGTTCTAAACTTCCACCATAGCTTCATAGAATAAGTAGCAGCAATATCTTTCATACTTCTAATTCCCAGTCCATCTTCTTCCTCTGTTTTGCAAATATTTTTCCATTTGACCCAGTGATGCTTGTTTTTTCCATCTTTTTCTCCCCATAAAAAGTTTGCCATTATTTTTTCTATCTCCTTTATAACCTGCTTAGGAGGATTCATTGCTGCAATTGTATAAATAGGAATAGAATTTAATACATGTTTGATAAGAATCAACTTTCCTCCCATATTTAAATACTGTACTTTCCACCCAGATAGCTTCTTCCTGACCTTCAATATCAATTCATGATAAATAATGCATTTTTTCCTTTCAGAATATATTTTGCAACCCATATAAGTAAAAGGTGATTTTTTACACCTTATACCTAATAGCTGGCTCACTTTATTTTTTGAGCATGACTCACTCCTTTAGAAATGTACACAAAGCTTTTATCAATACTTATTTCTTGACCAGAATCTTTATTGCACATATCTAGCACACTTTTCACACATTTGACTGAGCTTGTGTTTGCTCCTGAAAAAAATAATAAAATCATCTGCAAAAGCTAGATGAGTAATAATAGGACTTCCAACTGGTGCTTTAAACCCTTTCCACCTTCTGTTATATACTAATTCATTTAAATTTCTAGACAGAACTTCAGAGCACATTATAAACAGGCTTGAAGATAATGGATTCCCTTGCCTCAGACCATTCTTTGGAGAAAAGAAACCTGTTGTAGCACCATTGACCAGCACAGTCACATTATTTTCAGAGATAAGTCTCCAAACCCTGTCTATCCATATTTCAGAGAACCCCATTTTACTTAGAGTAGAAATTAAAAAATGCCAAGAAATTTTATCATAGGCTTTTTTCATGTCTAGCTTTAAAGCTAAACTACTACCACTGCTTTTATTATCTAAATTACAGATAAATTCTTGAGATAAAAGAATATTATCTATTATATATCTTTTCTTCACAAAACCACTTTGATTTTCTGAGATGATAATAGGCAGAATATCTGAGAGTCTAGTGCACATGATTTTAGAAATGATTTTGTTGAAAAAAGTACACAGACTTATAGGTCTGAAATCAGCATAAGAAATAGGATCATTTGATTTTGGTATCAATGCTAAAACTGTAGTAGTCATAGCTTTAGGCAAAGTAGCACCTGAGAAAAACTGTAAAACAGCTTGGAACAAATCTTTACTAATAATATCCCAGAAAGAAATGCCCATTATAACCATCAATACCTGGGGCACTATTCTTGTTTAACCCCCAAATAGCACTTTTAACTTCTTCAAAGGTAAGATCTTTTGCTAGATTTTCATTGTCTTCATCATTAATAACCTTTGTTACACACTCTAAATTTTTGTAAATGTAGCTATTTGGAGTATAGTTAGCAGCAAGAAAGCTTTTGAAAAAGTTTACAGCTTCATCTTGTATTTCTTGTTTTCCTGTCATAGAATCCCCTTGAGAATTTGATATATTAGTAATAATACTCTTATTTCTTCTCTTTTTGACAACTCCATGAAAGAATTTAGTATTGGCATCCCCTTCTTTAGCCCATCTTATATTGGCTTTTTGAGCCCAAAAGTCTTCTTCTATTTTCAACCTGTAAATTAAATTTGCTTTGGCTTTCATTAACACTTCTCTATTAATAGGACTTGGATCTTCTTCAAAGAGTTTTTCCACTCTTAAAGACTCATCTTCAGCATCAATTACCTGTTGGAAGATATTCCCAAAGGTACTTTTATTCCACTTTATAAGTACTTTTTTCAAGAACTTTAAATTATCAACCAAAGAGTATAGAGCATTCTCTTTAGTAAACACTTTCCAATTTGCACTGACCACTTTTAGAAAATCTTAATGTTTAGTCCAGAACTTTTGAAAGATATATCTTCTAGGATTATTATCAAAATCTGATTTCATAGACAGAAGAAGAGGACTGTGATCAGAATTAGTCTTGCTCAAATGCTCCAGAATAACATTATTGAATAGATTAACTCCTGCAATATTAAGACAAACTTTATCAATTCTCTCAAAAATAGTTCCATCTCCACTTCTTTTATTCCACCAAGTAAATTTAGATCCACTAAACTTCAATTCTGAGACCTCAATTCCATCCATACAATTTAAGTAATCATTAGCAGCTCTGAGATTTATAGGTAGGCCCCCTACTTTATCTTCTTCTTTAGAAACTGTATTGAAATCCCCTGTGACAAACCAAGGCCTTAGAGTAAAATTTTGCTTTAGAAAATCCCATAAAGACACTCTTTCTCCCATAGTACACTTTGCATATACCACAGATAGAAAAATTAATCTGTTTTGCCATTGAATTTCCATATACATACATTGATCCATTTGCCTCACTAATTTTATCTCTGTATCTTCATAATAAAATAGCCAAATTTTATTCTCCTCATGACCCAAAACTTTATCAAAACCAAATTTAATTATGTACTTGTCTAACTTTTCACAACCCACCATAGGCTCTATAAAAATAAGAAAATTAACTTTATTCACCAAACACAATTTTTTAATCCTTCTAACAGTAGCTCCATTGCCTAACCCTCTAACATTCCAAATCAAGGATGTAATCATTTATTATACCTTTTTCTCTCCCCCACATTAGAGGATGATCTTAAGCTCATCTGATTTTGCTGTTTCTTTGAATTTTCTTTTTTAAGAGCCTTCTTTTTCTGGCTTTTGGATAATGTTTCTTCCCAAACTGCTTCTATTTCTTCATTCTCACTTGTAGCTATACTATTCTCTTCTTCTCCTTTTTCTAGCAAATCCTCAATTTCAGTGATACCCATAATTTTGCTTAACAGTTGGGTTCCCATAACATTTTTAAAACTGACCATAGTTAGCTCTTTATCATATTGTTTTGAGCAGACATTTTCTTCTTCTTTATCCTCAATTAGCTCTCCTTTTTGTTGAGTATCACATATTATTTCTTCATCTATAATATCTTCTTTATTATTTCCTTCACTTACAGTCACAATTTCTTTTATAGGAACTGTTGTATTGGTATCCAGAGCTTTGCTTACACTACCATTTGCTTCTTTTGGATCTACTTTGATTTTCTGAAAAGCTCTTGCTACCCAATCTTTGGTACTTTCTTTCTTTCTGAAACTGGTTTTGTTCAATTTGACACTGTTTGTTTTTTTGCTATTTAGCTCCTTGATCTCTTTTTCTTCTTCTTTTTTGCTTTCTTTTTTATCATTCTTGAATTTGCATGATTTTATTGTGTGACCTTGCTTATAACAAAAACTGCAGTAATTAGGTAATTCTTCATACTCACAATATTGCCAAAACCCCATATCATTATCTTCACCATAACCAATTCTAACTCTTTCAACTAGCTCCTTACTAAGATCAACCTCTACACATATCCTTGCTAAGCTAGGTCTTGTTAGCTTTGAAGTAGGTTCATCTACCCTTAAAGAATTACCAAAAGCTCTTGCTATAGAAAAAATACTGGAATTATTATATAAATGTATAGGCAGTTTTGGTAGATTTATCCAAACAGGTGCTACCGGGGTCTCAAAATCTGGATCAAAATCATATGTCCACTTAAAGACACGCATAGGGAAATTCTCAATGTACCAGATTTTTTAAAGCCAAATTCTCGTAAAATCTTCTTCATGAAAACATCGAATCAATATATGTTTATGGTCCAATACACCTATATTATAGTTTGATTTTAAATCAAGCTTTCCAAACAATTTCCTTATAACTTCCACTTCTGGTCTACCATGTGTAAATTTTCCTACTAGAGTATACTTAAAAGGTTCCGATAGCTTTTTTACATCATCCATAGAGAAATTTATTAGGGGTTCTCCTTTATAACTTTCTACATCTTTCAATGTTATTTTAGGTTTCTTTGGCTGAGAACTTACTATTGCTGCAAAAGTCTTTATAGGAGTTGGATCCGGCGACATACATTGAGGATTTCGTTTTATAGTTGTGGTTTTATCTCTGACCGGAGAAGAATCAAAGACAGACATCGGCGGCTAGGGTTATTTACCCTAGTCGTCTCTCTCTTTCTCTCTCTAGAATCTATTTGTGTTTTTTTTTATGATGGATTAAATTGAATGACTCCGGCCAATCCTTACCGACCTGGATGTGAACCAGAAAATAAATGTCGCGGTGGTTCAAATTTTGAATTCAAGGTGCCGGCTAAGACTCCCACAGTTCTGCCTCCGAGGCTAATATCCAGAAAATTCCACATAAAGCGTTTTTCTTAATGGAATATATTGTCGATGAAGAAGAATATAAACGGCGACAAAATATGAAAATAAGAGATGAAACGAGACTAGGTTATATGATCATATAAACTTATGTACAAGTCTCCTATGATATTTTACTTGTTCATAATAAATAACTATTCCCTATTTTTTTCTTGTGAACGCATATGTTTACATTTTCTCAAGTGATGCATATAAATATGGAACATGCATGAAAGTCTTTGTATATCAATCAGCTTATTTTTGTAAAAATGTGTTGGTCGGAAAGCCAGGAACCCAAACTAAACCCAAATTGTGGGTGCCGAATTTGCATAAAAGCTAACAAGAAAACACCCAAGTTGTAACTACAAAATAAGTTGGTAAACACTTAAATCAGTTAGTATATGCAACTTACTAACTGAAATTCTATCTAACCAATCAGTTGGTATAAGTCTAGTTAGTAAATTTCTAACAACTGAATAAGCATCGGTTGGTATTTAATAACTAATGCAGCAACCAATGTTATCGGTTAGTACAACTTACCAGCTGATTTTATCTGTTAACAAATCGCCAACTGATTTACTAACACTATAAAAGAAATTGCTATTTTGTGGTGTAACTACAATTACCATGTGATTTTGCAACTGACATTACTAACTATATACTAGTTAGCAAAATGCTCCAATTTAAATTAGTATCTAATTAGATTCAACAATTGCTATTTAAATAATATGTAAAACTAAAATCAAATTAATTAATAAACAACAAATCCGATCAAAGTTACATTCAACATTAAATTACAAGACAAATACAATAGTCTCAAGTATAATGAGTTAATTACAACCATTAAACACTACATATAAAACCAGTTCGAGCCCATCACTATTACTATCACGGTGTTCATCGGTAAATTCAGTTTGCCATTCATCGGAACGGAACCACCCATTGAGCCATCAGTTTTTTTATTTTTGTTGTTTTTGTTTTTTTTGCTTTCTCAATGCATAATCCCTCACTCAATTGTTCCATCTTGCTCCCGATAGAACTAACAGTACTACCTTGACTGTTGGACGATGAACTAAAACTGCGACTGCAGTTATGCGTTTGTCAACTCTACATCTGATTTAGTTATCCCACTTGTATCTTTCAAGGTGGGTTGAATTCTCATCAATAACAGTTTCATTCTCTTTACTTCTTTATTTCGCGTGTATACTTAATCTGTTTCACGCAATAAAAACAGTATTCAATAAATGATCTCAGTCTAAACACACACTCATTTAAAATTTCCAAGCTCTAAATTCGCAATTTAAGTACTAAAAAAGTTGAAATACGTTGTATCAAAATGATAAATAAAAGACAAATACAAATACAAAAATAGAAACCAAAACAGTTATTATAAGATCTAACGAAGAGATTCCGTGTTAGTTATATGAAAAGACAAAGCAAAAAATTTCAAAAAAATAATGCCAGAAATGACGGTATACCCTATCAGTTTTGGTTTACTGAAGTGACCTATGTAGTTTTAGTTTTAGAGTTTGTAATAAGTCCAATTCCTTTATTATGTTTCATTTTAGTACACTTGATTTTGCTTCCAAACTTTTCATTGTTTATTCATTGCTCCTTGTTTATGAAATATTTGACGGATATAAACCATTAAAGAACACGAACTGGTATGTTATTTGTTTAATCCGTTCACAGTGAAAAAGGATGTTTTAATAGAAAGGAATACTTTTTAGAGAGAGAAAGAGAGAGACGAATATGGTGAATAACTCTAGCCGTCGCATCCATGACGGAACGTGCGGATTGGGACGGGCTGAGTGTTCGAAAAAAATCAATTCATGTCGCCCCAATCCATTATATATTTTGCGGGTTGGGTTAGGGTTGAGGTTTCCAAACCGCGGGTTAATCCGTCCCAACCCGTTTCAACCCGTAATATATATATAATTATAAATATATATATATATATATATATATATATATATATATATATATATATATGTGGTTGGATTAATTTACTGCAGTTAATCTGTTTAAACGCGTAAACCGTAGAAAAAATCTACGGTTTACAGTGATTAACTGTAAACCGTAGATTTAATCTACGGTTTGTATGAATTAATACAAACCGTAGATTAAATCTACGGTTTACAGTTAATCACTGTAAACCGTAGATTTTTTCTACGGTTTACAGCATTTTTTTGCTTAAAAAAAAAAAAAAAAACTGAGAATTAAAATTAAAAAACTGAATAATTTTTTCAAAATAAATATGATTTTTTTAATAAAAAAACTAAATGCCTTATTTTTAAAATTTTACATAAAATAAATTACCAATATTGTAACAATCTCTCAAAATGAACACAAAATTTACACAAATTTACACAAATAAAGTTGATTTGATAAATTTTATGTTTGATATTTATTGTATAAGTTCAAAATTTTACATGTTATATTTTTGTCAAGTGTATAAGTTGATATTTATTGAATCATTAACTAAATCGTCAATTTTTGTGAAGTACCTTTGGTTTGTTTTTAACACTTGTATAACGCAATATGAAACATTAACTAAGTCGTTAATTTGGTGTCAATCATCAATTTTGTTGAATGAAACAATGATAAATTATATAAATTTCGTAAAAAAAATTAACTCAATATGCGAACATGAATATGAACTTATAAATTTCATAAAACAAATTTATTAAACAAAATTTACAACAAAATTTCATAGAACTAAATTTCGTAAAACAAATTTATTAAACATTTGTTTACATCATATAAATTTACAACAACTTGGAAAAAATAGTAATTTACATCAAATTAAAAATAAAGAAATGATTATGGACTTAGGTCTATAGCTTCGTCTTCATTTGCTTTTTTCTTTCCCGATTGCTTTTCCAGCGCCATATATAACTTGAAATTTGGTCGAAAAAGTTCCTTCCATGGCGCAGCTGTCTCAGTGCGCGTTTGTTCCCACCGTGCTATAATTCCTGGCATTGGAAGATCCCTTCTTCTTTAGGAATAACCTGAGCATAGTGACAACTGTTGACGAACACCATTACAGTCGGGATGTAATTTGTCGTTCCCCGAGGCGGACCAGTATAAAGAGGTAAAAAAGTACTGTTCCACACGTTTACCCCTCCATCATTATTGTGCCATAAGGACAACAATACAATTGGAATATTGTAATGAGAAGCAATTAAAAACCCATAAGACGGAAATCTCATCCATTTGTCAAGAGGTACGGGATTTGTAGCATGATAAAAATTTAAACTTGATAAAATATAATCATACCGGTAATCAAAGCCAAGATTCTCAAACAGCTCATAATAAACACCTTTCATTTGCTGCAGCTCTTGAAACAACTCACATCTTACCGCATACCAATCATCTTCCCCATGCTGTTTACCCGTCACATTTGCAAGTACCCGGAACCCACAGTTACCATCCCCACGCACATCATAAACCGTTTCGATGTAACTATGTAACATGAACCATATTTGGTCACTGTACAGGAAGGTTGGCCTATTGGGGGTGGGTTTAGGGTTCTGGTTTCGCAGCCTCCTAGTTGGGTTTACCCTTACCTCCGGTGTTTCATCAGCCTTGCCTTTGCCCTTGTCCCTACTAGCACCAGCACCATGTTCCTCCTCCACATACTCCCATCCCGACTTATCCCTCTTACTAGATTTGTCGCCTTTTCTAGGTCTCCCCCTATTTACTCTCACTTCGGGGTCACTGACGGATGTTCTGGCTGGTACGGTTATCTCTCGGAGTTGTGTTTTCATACGCCGTTTTTCAACATTACTTTTCCTAGCATAAACACTTTTAAACTCTTCTAGATCACCCTCTACCCCATAATCATCGGTGTTCCCATTATCATCAATTACGTCTAATTTTTTCCAGAATGGATGAATATATTCTAGAGGAAGAGGCTTCCCGAATAAAATATGTTCACTCATAATATGATGACAAGGTAAACCGTGAGACAATTTGAAACCGCAAGAACAATTCTCATCAGCCTGGCCATCACATTTTTTATGTTCTTGAAATAATAAATCAAAGGCATAGTGTGTGATATATGACCTAAGATTTATAAATAGAGGTGTTCGTTCAGAATGTGGAAAATAAGACTTGCATTTATCCAACTTCATCTTAATATCCTCAAACTGTTTTTCTAGAATTCTATTCACCTCTACCCAAACAGTTTCAAGCGTGCCAGTATTTGTGGAAAGGGATCTTTTCAGCTTAGCATGTTGTTGTTCGGCTCGATTGCTAGTTCTGTTACCTAGATGTGTTGTGTGGTTGGTATAGCATGCAACAAACTTTTCAGCATAATCATTTAAAAGCTTGTCTACATACTTAATCACAGCAGGGTACGATTTGTAAGAGGAATTGAAATAAGTTCGGTTATGATTGTACTCCTCTATCGACTCAGAATCAACCAATAAACCCCAATCATCTAGAAACGTTTGCCACTCCTCATCAGGGATCTTTTTACGGCAGTTTTTCAAAACATTTTTTGCAATATGAAAAGTGCACAAAATATGATGAGAATCGGGAAAAACAACGGACAAAGCATTTGATAAGGCCATTTCCCTGTCGGTTACAAAAACCCTAGGTAGTATACACCCCTCCAATGTAACTTTAAATTTTTCCAATGCCCATATATAACTTTCCTTTGTCTCGTCACTCATGAAAACAAAACCTAAACAATATGTTTGGTTCGTTGATGTCATTCCTACGACTTCTAGAAATGACATATTAAAACGGTTTGTTCTATATGTACAATCCATTAACAAGACATCAGGAAAAGCTTTGAACATCCTTATAGAATCGGGGTGTGCAAAAAACAAGTTCTCAAGGGAATGGGTTGATGGGTTCATATTATAGTAGAACGTGTAGCGATGGCTATCCAACAAATTAAACAGTTCCTGTATCGGGTTTCTACCATCTCGTTCTTTAAATTTCAGTCCGGCCAAAAAATTATGTATCGTTTTAGCGTTTGATACATTGTCAGGATTTCTATTCTTTATGGCCTCTAATATTGCACCAACTTTAAAACTGCTTTTCCTTAAAGTTTTAACAATTTATTTTTCATCTTGGGTTAAACGAGCACGTCGTGCTTGCCCTTGGAGGTAAGTTGGAGGTGGGTGGTTATGTTGTCCATTTTCTACGTGACACATCCATTCACCATTAACTACGTAACCTTTAATGAAAAATGGACAATCTTTTTTCTTTGTACCTGATTTTACGGAAGATGGTTTCTTTTTTTCGTAAACCCCCGATTTATCACATACAATATCAACATACGGTGTTCTGCTCCCATCACCCCCTCCAGACCTACGAATCGTAAGAATGAAACCCCAATTTCCAGCCACATCAGCAAGATCAGCAAGCATTTCATCCCTTGTTTCCCAAGTCAATTCATCGACTTCAAAGTGCTCCGAATAATCAGTTAGCTCATCGTTTGAGCCACTGGATGAATTCGCATTGTTGTTGTTATTCCATTGGTTGTTGTCATAACCATAGTTGTAATTCATTTTCGAAAAGTGTTTGTTTGTATATTTTATTGGGGAGGAATGAGGATTTTTTTAGAGATTTCCGAAATGTTTTTTTGTTTGATTTTATGGTTTGTTAGAATTGGCAAAATTGAGTCATATTTATAGTGTAAGTTTACACTACAAACCGTAGATTACTTTTACGGTTTGTAGTGAATTTTTGGTGTAGTCATTTCCAAACTTTAATAATGCATTGAGTAGTCATTTTCGGATAGGGTTGTCAAATCATAATAATTCAAAAGTGATAAGGTGTTGTCGGAATTATTTTGATAGAAATGGTATCCAATGTAATTTACACTACAAACCGTAGATTACTTTTACGGTTTGTAGTGTTTTTTTTGGTGTAGTCATTTCCAAACTTTAATAATGCATTGAGTAGTCATTTTCGGATAGGGTTGTCAACTCATAATAATTCAAAAGTAATAAAGTGTTGTCGGATGCATTTGATGGATATGGTATGCAATGTAATTTACACTACAAACCGTAGATTACTTTTACGGTTTGTAGTATTTCTTTTTTTACGTTGTTTACGGTGATTCAGTGCAAAAAGTACATTCGTAAAACGTCGCTGCTCAAATCAGGGGTACAAACCGTACATTACTTTTACGGTTTGCACAAAATACATGCAAACCGTACATTTAATGTACGGTTTGTATGAAATCTGTACAAACCGTACATTAAATGTACGGTTTGTATGTAAATTTCAGAATATTTAGGGTTTTTTAGGGTTTAGGGTTTAGGGTTTAGGGTTTCTAATTTAGGGTTTAGGGTTTAGGGTTTGTAATTTAGGGTTTAGGGTTTAGGGTTTGTAATTTAGGGTTTAGGGTTTAGGGTTTGTAATTTAGGGTTTAGGGTTTAGGGTTTGTAATTTAGGGTTTAGGGTTTTTAATATAGGGTTTAGGGTTTAGGGTTTGTAATTTAGGGTTTAGGGTTTAGGGTTTGTAATTTAGGGTTTAGGGTTTAGGGTTTGTAATTTAGGGTTTAGGGTTTAGGGTTTGTAATTTAGGGTTTAGGGTTTACGGTTTGTAATTTAGGGTTTTTAATATAGGGTTTAGGGTTTGTAATTTGGGTTTAGGGTTTTTAATTTAGGGTTTAGGGTTTAGGGTTTTTAATTTAGGGTTTAGGGTTTAGGGTTTGTAAAAACTCAATATTGGTCCTCTCAATTAAAATACAGAATATTTTTTACAAACATACAAATCAAACATACGAATCAAATTAAGTTTACGAAATTATAACGTACAAATCAAACATAGAAATCAAATACAAAACCAGTGCATTTATTTTTTTTTGTAACGACTAAATGTTTTAAAGTTGGACATAGGGAGCATCTTTCCCGCCGATGTTAATCTATCCGATGACGGCTCAGCAGACTCTTCGATTTCGTTTAGCTCCGTACGCCGTCTTTGTCGCTGCTGCGATTCTGGATGCGGCGCACGCTCGTGGGATGTAATCGTCAACCCCCGACTCCAACTGTCGGTGGACTGATGACTAGGATGATGCTCGAACGGAACATCGGTCTGAACGTAGTCCGACCCAGCAAAAGAAGAACGACGACGATGACTGCTTGAACTCGGACCCTGATCTGTAGTCGGGTGTCGACCTCCAGTCGATCTTCTACCCCCGCTACTAGATTCGCCTCTTTCGTCGGGACGCCGACAACTTGAAGCCCTAGTGTAAGTCCGTGGGTCGTAACGTAGGTCGTCATCACCGTCGTCGTCGTCGTCGTCGTCGTCGTCGTCATCATCCCCCTCCGACTGTTCATCAGCTGACCCATACGGATTCATACCCATTTCAGCGAACTCCTTACGTAGTAAGTCCACGTCCGTTCTCATTTTCGCCCGTTTGAACGATTTGAAACTGCGGCGCAACATCGCTTTCTGTAAAAAAAAACAATAAAAAACGATTTATTAGTATTGAAATATACATAAAAAGAAGTAACGATTTATTAGTAAAAAACGATTTAGTAGTTACCATTTTATGGAAGACACCTGTATTCTCCCGGAAACCGTGAGGGGGCGGGGCAAGTTCAGGTGGGTTTATGAAGATGCGGGTCCGCTCTCTATACCATTTCATGTAACCCGGTGACGTCCCCGTGCCATATTCGCCGTTAATAAGACGGGTGTGGCGGTCATTCCACACGGCTATAAATTCTCCGGTTAGTAAAGGCCAGTCGTGTTTTTGCCCAGTCCCATATCTTCTATCCTTGCCGTGACCCTGTCTTGGTTTCCAAATATACGTAGGGACCCGCTGCACAAAACCGAACTGCCTCATGAACCTGTCCGCGGGGTGGTACTCAATCTTCTCATTACAAATGAGAGGCACAGAACAATGCCACATATACCGGCCCCGCGTGCAGTATTCCGGATACTGATTGAGATCCCCGTAAGGTTGCCACACTATCTGTAATCATCAAATTAGAATATATAAACAATGGTTTAAAAATAGACGAGTAATAAATTCTGCGAAGATAAGACCAATGCAAACATATACAACATATAATACGTAAGTTACATGTAATACGAAAATTAAAATTTACCTGTTCAGGCGACATATTGTCAAACTGGTCACGTATGTGGACCACATTATGTCCGTAGACATATGGCGTAAGGTTAGTTTGCCTCCACATCTTCCATCTGTAATATACGAACAAAAACCGATAAACAATAAATATAACCGGCAGCTAATGTAAATGATAGATGACACAATAATATAAAAAAGCAAATTCAAAAACTAAATAAATATCATACCTGTAACCGAGGGGGAACCTAGGCCAGCCCTCCGGTGGCTCGACATCTTCCGGCAGCTCTTCACACGGTCTAACCGGCAGTAGTCTGGTAATCGCCCACATATCCAGAAACATCACCGCCCCGCTTACTCCGGTTGTCTTACAACGTACCACCCTGCATAGATTAGCCTCTAACCAGGCCAGAAGAGCTGATCCCCAACTATACTCAGCACATGTGTCAAAATCCTCCAGAAATGGCAGAGGCCAGAGTGGAATCTGATCACTGCTCTTATCCGAAAACACATGTGCAGCCAGTAATAATAGCATGGCAGCCCTAGACTGATATAGTAAACGCTCCTCACTAGGGTTGGGGGGTAATTCACCGAAGGTCTGCAACATCCAATCAAGTCTAACTGTCAGACAGTTTAGATCGACTTGATTGTCAGCCGGCCTAACACCCAACAAACTCTCCATCATAGCCAACCTGCTCGCCTTCGTGTCATTCCGCTCCGACCGGGTCACAGCAAGACCATCCACCCTCAGACCGAGCATAATCTCTACATCCTGTAAAGATATCCCCAACTCTCCCCCGACAAAATGGAACGTGTGCGACTCATCACGCCACCTATCAACTAAGGCTGTAATCAACCCTCGGTCTACGGTATAATTACATATACTGTAAATACCGTAAAAACCAGCCCTAATGATATTTTGAACTACCCTTTCAGGCGTCGGTATCTGCCAACTATAATTATAAACCCTAATCTTATTGGCATCTCCTCTACCCGCTTCTCTGCCCGCATCCCAAGTCTGACTAGAAATGTGACCAGTCTGTCGTAAAATACCCAACCTCCCTTTAATCTGTGGACCTAGGTCTGTCATCCTAACTATGATAACCAAATATAACTCAATTAATGATAACCAAAAAAATGATAACATAACCAATTAATGATAACCAAACAATGATAACTCAATGATAACCAAACAATGATAACTCAATTATAACCAATTAATGATAACCAAACACACATTTTTTCATAAACCAAACAATAATAATTCAATTTTTTAATGATAACCAAACACACATTTTTTCATAAACCAAACAATAATAATTCAATTTTTTAATGATAACCAAACACACATTTTTTCATAAACCAAACAATAATAATTCAATTTTTTAATGATAACCAAACACACATTTTTTCATAAACCAAACAATAATAATTCAATTTTTTAATGATAACCAAACACACATTTTTTCATAAACCAAACAATAATAATTCAATTTTTTAATGATAACCAAACACACATTTTTTCATAAACCAAACAATAATAATTCAATTTTTTAATGATAACCAAACACACATTTTTTCATAAACCAAACAATAATAATTCAATTTTTTAATGATAACCAAACACACATTTTTTCATAAACCAAACAATAATAATTCAATTTTTTAATGATAACCAAACACACATTTTTTAATAAACCAAACAATAATAATTCAATTTTTTAATGATAACCAAACACACATTTTTTAATAAACCAAACAATAATAATTCAATTTTTTAATGATAACAAAACACACATTTTTTCATAAACCAAACAATAATAATTCAATTTTTTAATCATAACCAAACACACATTTTTTCATAAACCAAACAATAATAACTCAATTTTTTAATCATAACCAAACACACATTTTTTCATAAACAATTCAAATTAACCAAACAAAATAAAAAAACATGCAAAAATGGGACAAATATCAACAATTATTAAAATTTCTATAATTAATATAAACAAACAACAAACAATTATATATAGCTAAGTGAATTATGGTTTTGCATATTTTATATATTTTTTCCTATTTTACAAATTAAAATTACAAAAAATAAAAAAAACATGCAAAAATGGGACAAATATCAACAATTATTAAAATTTCTATAATTAATATAAACAAACAACAAACAATGATATATAGCTAAGTGAATTATGGATTTGCATATTTTATATATTTTTTCCTATTTTACAAATTTAAATTACACAAAATACATAATAAATTAGAGAATAAAAGATATACCCTTGAATTATGGATAAGTTTGATTGATGATTTGGGGTTTTTTGTTAATAAAGTTGATAGTTAATGTGGTTGATTGATTTGGGTGATTTTTTGGGTTGAAAATTGGGGGTTTTTGAGAGAAAGAGAGAGAGTGTAGAATAAAATTTAATTTTTTTTAAAAAATCCGTAACTTTCTGTTTTTTCCAGGGACTGTCTGTGTAATTTTTGCAGGGACTGACTGTGTAATTTTGAAAAGCAGGGACTGACTGTGTAATTTTCAAAAAAAATACACAGACCGTAGATTATATCTACGGTCTGCGCGTTGATTCAGAAATACTGTAGTGCAATAAGTGCACCTCTTTATATATACATTGTGTGTATTTCAAGATACCAAATTTCCATTCTTTTTATATTTTAATTTTGTTATTTGTTCGCGAATGTTCTAAACATATTTTAATTGGTTTTAATTTATATTTCTCTTTAAAAAATTTAATTTATTTTAAAATTTAGGTTAATTATGCAAACTATGAAAAATAAATGACCAAAATAAAAATTTAAGAATCAATCCCAATCCAACCCGCCCCAACACGCAATTTATTTTGCGGGTTGGGGTTTTAATTGTAACGGATTGGGTTGGATTGGGTTGACATTTAAATTTTATCAACCCGGCCCAAGTCACCTCGCTGTTTATTTTGCGGATTGGGTTACGATTGAGGTTAATACGTCACATCCGTCCCGTGTCACCCCTACCCGTTATACTTAATTTTTGATAAAGTGGCTAGCAAAACATGGCTATACTTATTTTAAAAGCTGAATTTATCTCTCGTTACTTTTTTCCCCCTCTTTTTCTCTCAATACAAATTCTTTAGTTATTTCAAATATATGTAGCAGAATTCATGCTTGATGTGCTTTATCTTGTATTTATCATGATTTACTCTAGTGATATCCTTTGGCTCTTTTTTTTTTTAATCGATTTGAACCTGGAATTATGGTGCCTTGTTCTTTCTTGATTAAATTTTAGGGCGCTTAAATGAATAGATAAATGACATTTCCTTTTAGCTTTTTTGCATGATATTTACTATTATTTTTTGAGAAATTTACAATTTAGTACATATTTAGAAACTTATTTATAAAAAAAAACCCGGTTGTTTTGAACTTTATGACTCTTTTACAAAAAAATACATATTTTGTGAACTTATTTACAAATAAGTACATATGTGATTAAAAAAATCAAAAAAATCGGAAAAAAAATAAATATAAAAATTTTAAAAACTACATTTTTATACAAAATAATATGTGTGATCCTGTCTAATCATGTTCAATTATGTATGTCCAATCCTGTTTGATCATGTCTAATCTTGTCCAATCCCTGTCCAATCTTATATGTCTAATACTGCTTAATCATATTTAATCATGTTCAATCATGTCTAATCCTGTTTGATACTTTGTACAAATTTTTTGATTTTTTTAAATATTTTTTCAATTTCTTTGATTTTTTTATTTTTTTATTTTTTTTGTATATATTTTTTTTTTATAACATATGTACCTAATTATAAATAAGTATATGTACCTAATTGTAAAGAAGTACACATGAGTGGGTTTTTTATTATTAAGTTGATTGTTATGTATCTATTTGTAAGTCTCTCTTATTTTAAGTTATAAGTTACAACTTATTGGCTAAATAAATTTAATATAAATATTTATAGAGAGTCTCAATTTTGAGTACATGTAAGCTTGATAGCGAAAATTAATAAAGTGTGATTTTTGTATCAAGTATGGAGAGCGGTATGCATAGCCTGATGTGGATTTTTTTTCCAAATTAGTACATGGTTTGTAATACATAATTGTCCTTAAAGGTAAATTATGAAAAAATTAATTAACTCGAGCACTCTTAATGCAAAAGTTCTAGTAGCAATCGGCATTCAAGCAGATTATTTATATTGTTTATTAGGGAACATTTCGGTATTCGATCTTGTATCTCATTGATTTGGACGAGTCCGCCTTTCTTATGAATCTGTGACACTCACCAAAAAGTATACGACAAATCTAACTTGATAACTTGTACTTCATGGGTGCATGCCAACCTAAACGACGTGCTACAATAATAATCCGCGTGTTAAGTAGTTCGTTATATTGGCGAACTAAATCCACCTTTGATATTACAAATTCTTTAGAGAAATCAATTTTTTTAATATTGGAGAACAATTTCTATTTAGATACTTAAAAACTAAGCAGTCTAAGCTATGATAAATTAAACGATGCCTACCACGAATGCATAAAAAAGGTGGACCCATTACCAAATACAGTATGAGGCCATATATGTAAGGTCAATTGAGAAATGTATTATCTAATGCCTAATAAAAACATACCCACATAGTCACATTTACTAACCCATGGTTTTGAAGTTTTCTTAGTTTTCCACATTGTTCAGGAATATATACATTTATGTTTTGAAAGTTTGATTCAAATTAAAATTTATCGAGTGGAGCTACTTGTCCGAAACTAAAACAAATCTCGGAAGACCCACCTTTTTAACTCTCTATCTATCTACTCGTAATCTCTGTATACACTCTATCCGACTTTACATTGTTACACCAGAACTTGATACATCTCCGCGATCTCTTACATCTCCAATTTGACGGCAATTGTAGTGTTCTCTCTCCATAAAATCACATGATTCAGTGTTTATGTATTACTCATTGTGATGGTCTACTATTTAGGTTCAGTTTTTAAATTGTAGAGAAAAAAAGATTTAAAAGGTTAAATTATATAAAATTATCGAAAAATGGACTAATATATAGTTAGAAACCATGGAAAAACAGTGAAATAATCTAATTCACTAAATGTACAGTTCTCACATCTTTTATCACAATTTGAAATTATTAACACAAATTCAACACGTATGGTGTTTTGTGTAGAGTTGGATTTGGTTGATTTTGGAAAGCAGCGTTAGGCTGCTTCCTATTAACACTGACCAATGGCATCACTCTATTTAATAGAGAGAATTGTAATTCAAATAATATTAATATATCTTAGGGGCAATTAAAAAAAACATACCATACCTCTATTATATTACCAAAAACATACCCTCAAAAGTTAAATTACAAAAAACATACCTATATATACTTATTATTTTTCTAATTCTAATCAAACCATAATCTAACATATCTCTCTCTAACCGCAACTCTCTCTCTCTCTAACACACGATAATCGCACCTATTTCTAACACGTGTTAATCACCCATCTCTCTCTAAAAATAATTAAAAACTCACAAAATATGCATATGCTAATTATAAAACGCCATAGCCTAATTTTAAAACTTCATACCCTAATTTCAAAACTCCATACCCTAATTTCAAAAACTGCATACCCTAATTTCAAAACTTCGTATCCTAATTTCAAAACTTCATACCCAAATTTTAAAACTTGATACCCTAATTTCAAAACTTCATACCCTAATTTTAAAACTTCATACCCTACATATGAATTTCTCTCAAATATTGTACATATGTAGTCTTCTCTTTCAACTTGAAACACACAATGTTTATAATAGTCTCAAAATTCAATAAATATAAAACAATCTCACCAATTCCATATATTTTTCATATATTACGGGGTATCAAATAGTATAATATTTGTGTATTACGTATGTATATATATGTATTTATATGTATATGGATATTTATATAATCTAGATAGTGTTCGGTAGTTAGTGGCGGGTTTTCGTGGTGGAGGAAGGGAGAGAGATAAAGTGAGATATTAAATAAAAATACATAGAAGAATGAATGAGAGAGAGAGTAAGATATTGCTGAGAGAGAAGAATGAAGAGATAAATAGAAGAATTGGTGAGAAAAAAGAATGGAGGAGAGAGAGAGATAAAGAAAATAATAAACAACATCAAATTTAAATTTGTTTGGTATGTTTTTGATAATTAAAGTTGTAAGGGTATCTTTTTGGTAATTTAGTTTCAAAAATAGTATGTTTTGTTAATATATCCTATATCTTATCATATATTTTAAACTCGAGTATTTTTCTCTAATTAATCATAGTTAAATGAAATTTATAATATATCTGGATATTCAAAATAAGGAATAAAAACTTCTTTAAGGGGATAAATTAACAAATCATACTACCTTTAAAACTAAATTAACAAAAACATATCCAAAATTTTCTAATTAACAAAAACATACTCAAAAATTCATACTCAAAAGTTCATACCTTAATTTATGTTTATGTTAATTGTCTCTAAGAAAAACAATACAATATATATTAAAATAGATAGAAGGTGTTTAATTTGGGAAAAAATAGGTAAAATTTGACAATTTCAAGAGTTTGATTATTATAATAGCATGATATTATAATATTTACGCTCATATCTGTAACGCCTAGAGTTTGGAGTTTATTTTATTAGAGTTTAGTTTACTACAAAGACCCGTATTTTGAGTCTTGTAGACGTTTTGGAGTTGTTGAAGTAGGAGAATGTCATCTTAGTTGTTGAGCTAAAAGCATGTCATCTTTGTTACATTATTTTCTTTTATTCTATTATATATTGTTTTACATTATTGAGATTCTTACGTATATTTCATTTACTTGACTTATGCATGGTGGAGTATAACGAGTTGTAGATCCTAAGTATTTTATTTCTTGAATTATGACATGAATTGCACGTTTAAATTTTTATGGTCTTATTTATAAAAGTTGATCATTTCTGGGTGTAGTTCTTTAGAGAGAAAATGGAATTTCGGGACGAAATTCTTTTAAGGAGGGTATGTTGTAACATCCCGGATTTTTATAAATGGTTTTATTTATGATTTAATTAATCCAAAAACGTTTTATACAATTTTTAGCCAAAAACCGAAACTCTTCTGAAAAACTTTATTTTAAAAACTTGTTACTAATTTTATAAATAAAAGGACCCAATAGTTTTGTTTCTAAACATTTATTAGTTTTGAGCAGTAAAATAATAGTTTTCATTTTTAGTTAACTTTTATAACTTTGGGGACCAAATAGTTCGTTTTCCCAAACTCTCTCAAAACAGTTTGCTAAACCTCTCTTCAGCTCACTTTTTAAAACAGTAAACCTAAAAAAACCAAAAACAAAGAGAGAAAAGAAAGATTCCAAAGATTAGAAAGAAAAAGAAGAAACCACTTTGGCGGGTTTTTACCGTAAGCATGTCCTCTACGAACTAAGGTAACGGGGGTTATCTATTGCGACTAGACGATGGTGTATGTTAGGGTTAGATCTTTCGTTTTTAAAATTTGGGGTTTTTTTTTTTATCTCAATTATATTCTATTAAATTGTTAATTGGGTTTTATGTGTTGCTCTTTTGGTTCACTTATTTGAATTTGAGAATTGGGAATTTAGACATATGAGATTCGAATTAATGAGAATATAGATGGGTTGTGTGTTTTTATGAGTTGTTATGTGTTATTATAGTTGTTGATGAAATTGAGTAAATTTATCTTGAATAAAGATGAGTTGTAGTTTATGCATACAAGGTGTTTGTTAAAATGTCTGAATGAGATTTTATGTTGTTGGACTTGTTTGACAATTGGACTTTTGGAGAATTGTTACTTATGAGTTTTGTTGAGGTTTGTTTGGCAAGAAATTAATTGATACCTATAAGGCTTGTTTGGTTAGTTGTGATTCTAGTACCTATACTTATGTGTTTTGTTAAATACATTTGGGAATGCTAGTATTTTGAGAATGTGATTTTATTGGAAATTGTGATAATTGAATAGTATAATATTATTGGCCGAGACCTTGTGATTTATTTATTGGCAATGGTCTATGTCTCTTCCTATACCGGGGACATAAGACGAGCCGAGTGGTATAGGAAATGACTCGTCTTACGGACTGGGGCGAGTGGCGTGAAGAGGTCCAAGTGCACACTTTAAATATTTATTTGTTAGCAATGGTCTATGTCTCTTCCTATACCGGGGACATAAGACTAGCCGAGGGATATAGGGAATGACCTACCTTACGGACTGGGCTAGGTAGCGTGAGAGGTCCATGTGTGTTATTTTATATGTTGGCAATGGTCTATGTCTCTTCCTATACCGGTGACATAAGACGAGCCGATGGTTATAGGGAATGACTCGTCTTACGGACTGGGACGAATGGCGTGAGAGGTCCATGTTTGTTATAGATGTGTGTTGGAGTTGTTTAATTTTATTTCGTAGTAGAATGTTATTATATTTCTTTTTTATACATTGTTATTGTAGTTGTTATTTGTGAGTTCTTGCATTATGGGTTGAAGTGACGGTATCTTGTGTGGTGCCGTCCCGTCTATGTATGTGCGTGGGACTCACCGTTACAGTTTTGTCTTTCGGGTACAACTTAGGTTGAGGCGTTTGGATAGGAGCATTAGCAAGGTATCGCATGGGTTCGGGGCTTCTTTGAATCGTTTTCTTTTAGTTAGACTATTTTTGAGGTTGTAGCTTATGAGCAAATTACATTCGTTTGTTTTCTTTTTATATATAACTTTGTTAAAACCATCTCGTCTTGTAGGCGTGTTTAGCAAACATTTTTATTTATTCGTTTAATTGTTCATTTAGCTCGCAAGTTATTTTCTTTTAAAAGTTGAATTTTGTATCAACGGGTTCTTTTTTCCTTTTGTTCAAAAGGTCACGCCTTGATGTTCGCGTTTTACGGATTTTGAGGCGTGACAATATCAGAGGTAACATTGATCACGAACCTACTGTACCAAGGTCATAACCAATATTAGAGGTAACATTGATCACGAACCTAATATACTAAGGTCATAACCAGTCTAACAACAGACATTGGTGTATATATCAATACTTTTTTTTACAAGAACTTCTCGAAAATGAATTTGGAGCTATAACAAGTAAGGTGGACGTGGCATGTGCTTAGATTTCCTCCTATTATGTGCCGGCAATTTATTTTTGATCTTACAAATTACAAGAGTCGGCTGCCCAGTTGACATCATTGTAAATTATGAAGATTAAGTATTGAAAACTGTATGTTTACTTTGTCAATATCTGTGGTATTTCCAAATTCCAAACTCACTAGATTCGTATGTTTCATAGACAGTTATTTTCAATAACAGAATAACTAAAACGTGAATCTTCTTCTATCACTTTTTATTGAATTCCTCTACTTCAAAATTGGGCCGACCATTATCAGAAAAAAAAAAAACTAGTGAAATATTGTTTCAATGTTGTATATTAAAAAAAAGTGAAATCTATAACTATAAGTGCACTACAACTCCTATTATCTTTACTTTTTCGTTGGAAATACAGTTAACTCCTATTATCATTTGTCTTGTTGTTGCCCGTTGCAAGTTCACTTAACTGTCAATTTGGAAGGAGTAGGAAAAGACTTGTTTTTTGTTTTACTTTGATAACCATAAAGATATCTAACACCCTCATCTTCCTGTTTATTTCCATCACAATATTAAGCCTCGTTTTGGCCCCAAACATACCAAATGCCAATCTTAATGTCATTGAAAAGACTCAAAATGTCAAGACCGAAAGCGGTTTGCTCTCTCATCGTTGGATCATGCATGCCGCCTCTCTAGTCTCTCGGCCCAGAAATGGCCAAAACCCGTGAGTCACTGGGCCTTTCCACCACTCCCAGCCCATATATGGCCCAAGCCCAGGACCCAATTACTAATGTCGATGATGTCTCCGAATTTTGCTATTTTATTTATATTTTATCTTTTGATTTTTACTATTGCACTTTGAAGTCTCCTGATCGGCTTATGACTTGTACACCAGTTTTTTTTTTAATCAAATGGGACCAAACCCAGATACATCACTGAAAAATAAAATTAAAGAAAACAAACAAACAAAGTAACTATTAAACAAACTAAAAACGCAGTCCAACATTGTGCGTAGCATAAAACCCAAAAACAACAGTTTCATAGCTTTTGCTGTAAATCCTTCTTAATAGCACCATTAGATTAACTTTTTTTTTAAATGAACCATTAGATTAACTTGTACACCAGTTATGACTTGAACACCATAATCTTTTGGTTTTTACTATTGCACTTCGCAGTAAGCTATATTGGAATAGTTATTAAACAATAATGTTTAATTGTCATTGATACGACATGAAAATAATACTCGATAAGCGATATTCAGTAGTAACCCGACCCGTATATTTCTAATGAGTACCTATCGCATCAAAACATGGAAAGTTTAATTGGTATAAGAATATGGTGGTCTTTTCCTTTATAAAATAGGAAAGTTAATTACCCATTGGAATAACTCCAATTAACAAATCTCATTACATAAAAATCTCATGATCTACATCATGTGTTGCACGTACCCCTATAAATAGAGTCAATAGCAGTACAATGAAATCATCTGACTTTCCAGCAAAAAAAAGATATCAGTACATAGACTTTTCAGAGCTTATATCACTAGGAAGTACACCCTTAACAATAAGTCAAGTCGATGACCGAATATATATACCGAACAATAGATGAATTAAGATTATTGCAACAAAAGCATACTGTAATCTATTCAATCAATCAATAAAGATATCTTCTCATCCAAATTATTATTTTCGATGTTCAAATAATTAGTGTTGAAAATCACGACATAACCGGCCAAATTTTATGCTTTATGAGTCATGTTTAGTAAATTAAATTGTCATTTCTATTATTCGTCGTTGTATTCTTGTGGTTCTAGATGAAAACTTCATTCGCCTAATTTTATCCAATAACTGAGGCAATATTTTCAAGTTCATCATATGTTTCCCAAACTACTTAATTTTGATGATCTTTTATCATCAATTCTTTTATATTCTTGAACTTGGTTTCTTAGATATTGTTTATTCAGCTGACGTATCAGAAATTCAGAATGCTATTCAGTATATATATTCACTAATTGCTCTTTTGATTCCTCTTGACACCATATACTGGAAGCTATTATATACATATAGAAACCAGTAACTTTATTAAATCAATGTGATTTAATCGCTTGATGAATATTGCCTTTTGTATGGAAACATTGAAAACTGGCTAGGTTTAATTTGTTTTCTTTTAATAGGTTGATGACCACTTCTTTTATCTCCATTCTGGTTCCTTATGGCTTAGAGTTTTTTAATTGCTACGATAATTAATACACTCTTTGTAACTTTTTGGATTAACGTAGTAAAATCGTGCGTCCCTTTTTCCTCCATTGGCCGACCGACAATTATGATAAAGTCCAAATTATCAAGTTCATTACTTTTAACTTGTCTTTCACTTCTTTGTCATTTTGTGGAGATGAATAGATGATTATAATTCATAACATCGCAAAAAATGTAAACTAGCTTGTAGCTAGTGAGATTTAAGTTTAACCATGGACATGCTTTTGAACAGTCACAGAGATCATAACGAGGAATTCTTAGCCCTCAATTGGAATATCATATAGTATTTATTTTTCATATATATATATATATATATAATACTTGATGACATTTTTAGTCTGAAACTTTTTTTTTGTGGCAGTGCACGTTTTTTAAAGACCCGCACCCCTATCTTTTACTAGTATCTTTTACATATACATAATATACAATATACATACATGAAAGTACATATAGTATTTATTTATTTAGGCTAACCAAGGGACAGTAACTAAAAAGAGTCTTTCATTCTTTGCAAGCTATAATGGACTATCATCATGTTTGTTGGCATTGTTGCTGTGAAAGTAAAATTGTAGCATCTCTGGACCATCAATCCAATGATTCACTTGGGAGCCTTTCAAATGAGAGAAAAATAATTGTAGTGAACAATAATACACAATGACAATATGAATTTCTGTATAGTATAATATTGTATCCCTCAATTTCAGACTAGTTTTACCCTCTGTTTTAAAATTCGCGCTACGTAGCGCGAAATAGCGCTTTTTTGGTAAAAAACGCAACGAAAAATCACGATTTTGGGTGGAATTGCGCTAAAATCGCGCTATAGGGGACCAAAAGCGCAAAAAGCGCGAAATTCTGGACCAAAAGCGTAAATAGCGAGTTAAAAAAAAACAGCGGATTTAAATAATAAATATATATTGTGCAATTTTCATAAAAGTGTCTGCAGTCCAAATGGTTAAGACTGTGCTGTTATTTCCAGCAGACCTGGGTTCGAAACTCAACAACAATAATTTTTTTTTTGATTTTTTTTTATTACTATCTAATATAACTATATTTTTTTTTTTTTTGTTATATATTCTAAAGTTTAGTGCATATTTAGGCAAAAAAAAATACACCGCAAAGCGCTATATAGCAACGCTATTAGCGCTTTTAGCGTTTCTCTCGAAAAAACGCTACGATAGCGATAACGCTATTTAAAACAGTGGTTTTTACCTGTTGAAACTTGACCTTTCTTCACCATATATTGAGTCATTAACCCCTCAAATCCTTTGCCTTTAATATTTTAATGAATATTGCTATTATAATTATTCTTGGTACATTATTGCTAATTGCTATAGTATGAGGTTGTATATCATCTCCTACCGACATTAACACTTTTCAACTCAACACCGACTCTGAAATCGAATAGTATTTGATACTTATTGTTGTTTCACAAAGCATATCAATAACTTTATTGATTTGAGCACTTAACCAAAATATGCCTTTTGGATTTTGGTCTTGTACGTCATTGAGAGTCTGGACTAGGCTACCCACTAATTTAGATATTTCTTTTAAACAGTTTTTTTTGTGGTTCATAAGCTAGATTGAGATAAATTCATAGTGAAAATGCTATAGTCATTTGACAAGCGACTGTGATACTGATCACATGTTACCATATTGTTAACAATATCCATCCACATAATTAAGTGAGATACGATTCATTATAAATGTGTAAATTAATGTAAGAAATAGCAGCTTGATTGAGCAAAAGAGGTAAATGTTGCAATTGATAACCAGGTTGTGTGTCTCTTGGGGACATCCGATAAAATTTGGAATGATACAAAGAAGATTAACATTACCCCTGCCCAAGGATGACACGAACAAACAATAAAAATAAAAACGTTGTGTAAATTGTTGGGTGAATTACAAATTAAGCCAACTATAATCTGAAATTGAATTATATCTGTAACCCAAATTATATCAGTAACCAGAAACTCCCAGTAATCTCTTGAATTAAACAGCAAATCAGAAATCACCTAATGGATAGGAAAGGCTAATTAGGCGCTTAATTATTGGTAACTTATTCTGTTTCAGTTTTTAAGTATTGTTTAGCATGTGTCATTATAGTCGTTGATTTGTTTCGTGGCTTAAAAAAGCTTATTGTACAAATTAACTGGATAAAAAATTAATAAGTCAAAAGTACTGTTTTCTTTTTCAAAAGAAAAATTGAAATAAACACGTAGTGACACAAAAGAAATGGACATATCCAACATAGCAAGCAAACCTTTATGCGGTAATCCATGTGCAAAAAGTAAAACAAAGGCAATAAAAACTTCCACTTCTCAAGTACTTCCTCTTATTTAATCTCAACACTTGATAGTTTTTCAATTCTATCCTTTCTGAGGGCTTAAAATATACCAACTCCAGCTGTAAAGTTCTCTAATTTTTTGCAGATCTAACGACTTAAGTTTATGTAACGTGTTGTTTTAATGGCCAAAACAAAACTTAATCTTTTATCAGCCTAATATTCTTAATCAGAACAACCTATACTCTCCAAACCAAAAATCTGAAACAGTAACTTTTTGTGTTTCATCTGCTACTAACATAAAGTCATTCAAGATCATGAAATCTTATAGATTAACATGTGTGGAGTTTTGCTAAGTAAAGTAAATCACTGTCCAAACTACATATGATTTTCAGCATTACAAAAACAAATCCGCTCAAACGCAACAATACTTGTTGCGGTCTTACGGATAACCATCTCAACAACCAAGTTATTTGAGGTTTTTGGCTTAAGAAAATTGCAAGTTCTAACTTGAATTCAAAATAAAAAATAAAAATGTATAGAAGCTGCATCCAAACAAGACTTAGAGCATCCGCACCAGCTACATCAACCATTTCCTTAAATCTAACACATTTTATACTTTTAAGTAACCGTTTACATTTACACAAAATTTCAGCTTCTTTATTAATTTTCTTATAATAACCCTACATTATTTTTTTATTTTTTTATTATCTTTTAATAATCATAACAATATTACAACCACAAAAATGTGAACCCCAATATAGTTTATTACTATTATACTATCTCCGTCTCTAAACAAATATCTCCACGAAAATACATGCAGCTTTGACCATCAAAATTTTCATATCAAAATTACCGAAATGAAAAAATTGAAAATTTCATCATATAGTTCTAACCATAAACTGCGTGATTAACTTTTGAAATAATTTTTTCCGGCAATCTAAATATGAAAAAATTATCGGTCAAAATTGTACGTAATTTCGTAGGGGACATTTAGACGAATGGAGTATTAATCTAGAGAATCATATGCATTACACTGAGGTGAATTTTGTGTTTCCTTAAATTTACGGAATTTATAAGGTTTCTAATACATGTCATATTTTATAGCATAATTATCAAATTTTAAGAAAAAATATATTTTGAGTAAATAGATACGGATGCTTGGTGGTATGGATGCTTTTACAAGAAAAAATTAACTGCTAAAAACCACAAGAAAGTGGGACCAAGAGTTATGATTTTATCCCTTGCACATGAAGCTACAACATCATGCGAGTGCTTTTAAATACTCTATATAGAACAATCCTCATTTGGAAAATCATCTCTATAGTTTGCCAAAACATATAGAAATGGGTATCACAAGAGAGCTAGCAAGAAGTGTTTTCTCCAAAACCAGGTCTTTTGGAACCAATGATCAAAACCAAAATGTAAGTGTCATTTCATGATTATGTCTATAGTCTTTCCAACCTAAGGCTTGTGTGTTTGTTGCTTTTTCTCTCATTTATCATTATTATTATTAAAATTATTTAAGCTAAGATCATTCAGCACATCGGGTAAAAAAACGCGAGTTTTCTTTTCTTTAAGTTCAAGCTGCATTTTCCCCCTCAATATTAAGAATTCATCGTGTCCAAAAGTTCTACGACAATAAACTATTTATCTCAAAACATTGAACTTAAGGTCAGTTTCATTTCGGTCTTTTATACGAATCTCAAAAGATCTTCCTGGTCCATTTACGATTTCATAGATGTTGGAAATTAATAGCATGTTGCCTTTCTTTTCATGAAACTTCGATACTGCACAAATTATTGGAACTGACGAAAGACTTCGTTGGTCTAAAGAAATATTAGAAAATTGTTTAATAAGATGGTTGAGGCATGGAGTGCTAATTCCATCAGATGGATTTTCCTTCTTTCTATTTTTAGAATCAGAAAAAGAGATTCCGAGCAGTGAGGTCATACCTTTGTGGAGATGAGTTGATCAACTCAGTCATGGCAGAGGAAGATTCGGCATCTATAAAGAGCTCAGAATTTAATATTTCGCACCCAATTTCAAACAGCTTTGGAACTACAATGGTGAATATAGAACCCAAGACAGAAAACTCCGAAACAACTGTTACACAGCCCGCAAATGCGGTTTTTGGGAATGAAGAAGAATATGAGAGCAACGAAAATTCTGAGGAAAATGAACATTCTGCTGCTACTGTTTTTCGTAGAGAAGATGCAGCACTGGTTATCCAGTCATCCTTCAGAGGATTTCTGGTAAAAACAAAAATGTCTTAACAAACAGATCTTGAAACAATCTGCTAATTTGTTTATCTATATATATATTTCTTGCGGATTCCAAATAAAATATTTCAAGGTGCATGAAGAATGTGTTTTTTTTATATGGAAACTGCCTCGAATTTTTTTGATCGGAAACCGCTCATCACCAGATTTCTGCTCCTAGCACCTCCAAAATGCAGATACCAACACAGTGACAGTCACACTTTATTGAGAAAAAAATATACATGATCTGATTTATGGGTAAATGAGCTCTAATATAAGATGATATCCACAAGCTTGTATTGTATGGCCATGCCATTACATACGACTATCTCCATTAAATTAAAAGGTAGTTTTTTTTTTGCAAGAAATTACAAAAGAAAAAACAAACTTATGCATCATGTTAACTACTCATTTTTATCAGGGTCCGATAAAAAAAAATGATGCTCTTTAGGGTATCTTCACAATTTATTTTGACATGCCACATTTGAAATCATTTTTCAAAGAGCAAAAAGAAAAGAAGATTAATCATTATGTAGTTGATTTAAGAAATTTATCAACTGGTAATTGGTATTCTCGTTTGTATGACAATTTTGAGGCTGGAATTTTCAGGAGAGGCGTTGGAATGAAGAAATGAAATCGATGGATACTAAAAAGGGAGTGTTTTCGGAAATAGCAAGTCCAAGCCGAGGTTCTGTGGGGACTTCGATTGAGGTTCAAACCGGAAACTCAATTGAGGTTTTCTCAACTAAGGCAGAGATTATGGCTGCTCATAATAGAACGAGACACAAAGTTAGGGCTCAAGCTTTGAAGCTAAAGGTATATACATGATTTTTGTTTTCTAGCTTATCAGAATTTGTCATACTGCAAAACTCATGTTAAATCTGTAGAAAAAAGTTGCTTCAATTTTTTCAAGGTTATCACGAGTTTGTCATACTAAAAAACTCATGATAAATCTGTAGAAAAAAATTCCTTCCAAACTAGGGAGTGCCACATAATATTTCCGATCTATAAGGCTATATGAATACACTATAGTTTTGTCATGTTTTCAGCCTCGTAACAAGGAAATCATTAGAGTAGAAAGCGGAAACAAAATGATAAAACAATCAGATGATTATATCAGTCAAGAAAGTGAAATTAAATTCTTATTCGACTAGTAGGGGCATGTTTGCCTGCAGTTTTTAAGTTAATAAAATGGTTTCGTCAATGCTGGAAAAAGAAATCAGTTTAGCTAGAATAGCAGAAAGAAAAGAAAAATAAAACATAAGACTTTTGCTTGCCAACCATATGAACTGTAATTTGCTAGAATCAAGCTGAAAAGTTATAAACAAGCTACTAGCCTACTTCCCTCTAATAGAATACTTCCGAAGCCCGGAGACAAGTTATTTCATTAAGTTTTTATCTTCTCTGCTTCTTGTTCTCTATCTTTCAATAATGAATACAAAGGAGCCATCGTTACATATTCAAGTATATTTCTAAAAAAAGATTGTGAAAAGTGACTGTCCAAAATTTTTATAGAAAGTAAACTAAAGTTGCATCCTTTAACTACATGGATTGGACAGGAAGATTGGGATGACAGCACAGCTAGTAGCAACATAATAAAACTAAGAATGCAAAACAGACTGGAGGCTACAACAAGGCGAGAGCGTGCATTAGCCTATGCCTTCTCACAACAGGTACATCAATACTATTTTCATCTCTAATAAATTGCAAAACAGAAAGCTAATCAAGTAATTTTCCCACACAATCTCTTCCCAGCTACGAATATGCTCGAAAAAGAAGCAAAACAGATCAAATGAAACAGAAACAAACATGGGCTGGAGCTGGCTTGAGCGATGGATGGCAACAAAGGCACAAGAAAAGAACAAGAGTTTTGAAAATAATGAGACAAATTTGATCGAACCAGTTAGTATTAACCGACGGTCATCACCGATAAGGAAGAGGCTATTTGTTTTGTCGGGGGAAGAGATGGAAAGTTGCGGGTCTAATGAGGTTTTTTCTCAAATGGTAAGCGATTCATTTTCGACGACGAAGGAGAAATATAATACGAAAATAACACCAAACAGGCTCAAGGCAAAAAGAAGCGTCTCAAAGAGAAAAACAGTGCCTAGCTCCTATTATCTTGGACAGGTAAGACAATCATCCATAGATTTGAAGCATTGATACAGTTTCTGTTTGGAAGGAAAGAAAACCCAAGTTATTTCAAAAGAAAGGAACAAACCTTGTGCTAATCAAAGTTTAAACTTGTACTGATTTTCAGGCCTGTATAGAAAAGCCTGGGTCAACTGAATACACGAATTCTTAAAAACAAAAATTAGCTGGAATTGAAAGAGGCAACCAAACAAATCCACATACAACGTCGAATTGACAAAAAAAACGCGTTCAATTAAAGTATTTGGTAAATATTTCTCTGCAACCAGTTTTCATAACCTCTCTCAAGAAAAAACACTTTTAAGAGCTTCCATGAAGTTATCTCTGTAGCTTCTGGAAAAATATTTTCCTCGAATTGTGGAAACTATACGAACATTGTTAGTTGTTGTAGTAAGAGTCTAAACAACAGGGAAAATTGAAAAAAGTAAACAAAGAGTTACTTTATTTTAGATAAGAGGCATCTTTAATTAGTTATACGTTTTGAAAGTTTGAAGAATATATTTGTTCAGCATTACCATTTTTTTGAATTATGTTTTCTCAATTACAACTTAAAAAAATATACAAACTAAAACAGGCAAGCAAGAAGGAATGTCCAAAGGAAGAAGAAAGGGACAAGAAGAACAAGCCAAAGCAGCTAGCACTGAAAAGAGATGATGCTACATCTCAGCTTTGGCTTGATGATGTGGCCAGTAAAAACTCTTCATGATTACATTAACATTAATGACCTCAAAATAATTTGGGGATTATTTGAAAGTAAAAAAACCAGAAAGATCTCTTTGGAAGTATGGGGACCACTGCTCTATTTACTCTTCAGAGATGTGTATTAAATATAGGTTTCAAAATTTGGAGTGCATTTTGTGCATGTGATTTCACTAGAATAGAATTCTCATGTATATAAAGAAGCTCTCAAAATGTATTGTAAAACAAGTATATTTGGGTGTTGGACACAGCAGAAATTTACACCTCAAGTTATTGCTACATAATACTTGACCAAAAAGTCATAAAAATAAGCTACATAAATAATGAAATTGCTCTTCAGAGAATCATTCTAAACTACAAAAATGAAAGCAAAAAGACCATGTTTTCTACTAAACAGTTCTTCTTTTTTAGAATCTCAGGAGGTCACCTTTCAGAGTTTTGACAATGTGTTCAACGAACAATATCTTTCGTTAGAAATACTCGAGGCCCATTTCAGTTTGAGTGTGTAACATTTTGTTTATGTAATGGTAGAGAACAGCAATGATGTGTTTGTTCCTCCAAAGCCGAAAGAGTTAGACATGGCGGCTCTAATGGGCATATCCTTCGATTTATCTAATGGCATAAAACGATCACTGAAAACGGGATCTGGGTTTGTGAGGTTAAGGGTCAATGGTGCAATCCCCTATAGAAAATATCAACAATAAATTCACTGAGGTTAGTATCTGAGTATAATCGTATTTACACGTTATGTCATCATAACAAATTTTACATAATAGCAGAAATCTCAGACTATATATAAAAAAGGGGAAAAAATACGTTTAGTATACCAAACTATGTTGCTGTTAACGATTTGGGTACACATATTTCAACTTTCCCAATTTTGATACCACACTATAAGAAACTGTCCAATTTAGGTACCACTGTCTAAATTAATCACATAATCATGTCACATGACAACATATGTTTGATAAACTTGAACGTGAGAGGGTAATTTTGTCATTCTACACCAAAATATATCATCATAAAACAACGTTGCCCCCCAAAATTGGACTATGTATTGATTTTTGTTATGTGTGAAATTGGAGGAAAACGTTTTTCTAGGATGATATATTTTGGTGCAGAATGACAAAATTACCCTCTCACGTTAACGTTTGTCAAGCACGTGCTGTCACGTAACATGATTCCGTGATTATTTGGTACCTAAATTGGAAAGTTTTTTATAGTGTGGTACATAAATTGGAAAGTTTATTATAGTGTGGTACCCAAATTGAAAAAATTGAAAGATGGGGTACCCAAATCGTTAAAAGCACAGTACCAAACGTATAAAACCCCTATAAAAAATGTAAGTGATCAATGGGTCGTAACAAAATGGAGAATTAGTGTCAAAACACAGAGAATAAGTAGATTTAGTAGTATTTATCCTAAGGTTGTAAGTTGACAAGCATAAACATGAAAAACTGCAATGAATTTTTAAATTTTACCGTATTTTCCAAAACATGTCATTATAAATCTCGGAAAAAAAACGCATATTTGTGTTCCCGTCGTAAAACCGTGGAGATTTGCATAAATCAAATATTGATTTGGAGCGTTTTTACAAAAAAGTGTCCAAGTTGATGTCCATATAACCTCCCCCTATATATATATCTATATATCTATATATATATATATATATATATCTATATATATATATATATATATATATATATATATATATATATATCATGATGGATATAAAGGGTATGTAACTATCCCTTATAGTAGACTTCTAAAACCCGTTTAAGAAGTTTTGGTAAAAGAACTCCATTTCTAAATTTCATAGATGGATACTGAGAGTAGGGCAAGGACAAAATTGGTATTCAACTTCGAAAACTCATATTTATTTCAAGAAACAACTCAATAGGATAATTACATGATGCATTGCTAGAACTGAAAATATTGCCTCAACTGCTCCGGCTGCTCCAAGCAGATGACCAATAGCCCCCTGCAAATCAAAAGAATATTATAATGTTATGTAGAACAAACTTAATATGCAACAAAATTACTCTTTAATAGAAACAATAACACATTCTTCCCCCAAAAAAAACAGTAACACATAGATTCTCAAAGTTTCATACTATGTTCATATGTGATTAAGCATACATAGATAAATAGACAGATACACGAATTCATGTTTAATCTGGAAGAGCTTTACCTTTGTGGATGAAAAACCCAACGCTCCTGATGTCGCGTGCTCTAAGAACACAGACTTAATAGCATTTGCTTCTACTTCATCTCCTGAAAAATATCACCGTAATAGAAATCATTTGTCAGTAATTGCAAGTAAAACAATACAATTTTTTATGAGGATCATGTGTTTACCCATAGGAGTAGACGTAGCATGAGCATTCACATAATGCACCTGATCAGGACGAAGACCAGACTGCAAGTAAAGAGATACATAAAACTCCGTGCACATTATAGTAAATCAAGAAAGAAATCCCAATGTGCCAAAAAATCTCCATTTCACCTCATAAGCTAATTAACTTCTATTTATCAATTTGCCAAATTAACAAATATTAGAAAGAATAATAATAGGAGTACCTGTTTCAGAGCACGCTTCATGGCCAAAATCGCTCCTCTTCCATCTTTATGTGGTTGAGTAATGTGATGTGCATCAGCTGCAAATTATTAATTGTCATATACCATATCATACACATAGATCCAATTAAGTGAAACTAGAAATTGCATTTGAAAGTCGAAACAAACCTGACATCCCATAACCCCGCACTTCAGCATAGATTTTTGCTCCTCGCTTTCTTGCATGTTCCAGTTCCTTAATCACCGAAAGAGAGAAGAAATCCATGAGGAGAAAATCAAGGGGAAAAAATTAAAATTCCACTTTTTTTAATCACAATACAGGATAAAGAAAGCAGAATTAGGGAAAGATGAGCACACCTAGTGAGATATGCTAGAAAATAAAACTCACCTCCAGCACCAAGACACCGGCCCCTTCACCTATACTGGGTATTAAACATTGTGTCGGATGTAAGAAATACACAGAAAAGAAACATGGAACAACACTACTCATCATTCTTACTTACACGAATCCATCACGACCCGAGTCAAAGGGACGTGAAGCCTCTTCTGGAGAACTATTATACTTTGTACTCATAGCCCTTAATCTGTAAATTCGAAAAGGCTACTAAGTGCTGGTAATGTTTAAAGGGATGATGAGATTACACTTTCAGGATCTCAGTCTTCCAAAAAACAAAAACGAAATTTTAAAACCAAATAGGTTTTTAAATCGCTATGCAAGTTTTTCAAACATGCAATAAATATTACCTATTTAACCAAAGATGCATATTTGTATAAGATTACCTACAAAAACCTGCTATGGACAAAGCATCAATACTCGACTCGGTTCCACCAGCAACCATGACATCTGCATCTCCAAATTGAATCATACGTGTAGCATCACCAATTGAATGTCCACCCGTAGCACAAGCAGTCACTGCAGCATGGTTCGGTCCCTAATATTCAAAATTAATGCTATATATACAACACTTAATGCTCCAGAAATTCAATTGAAAGAGTGAAAAGTAATTCAAGTGATTGAAAAGCACATTGATTTAAATAAAAAACTAAACAATGATATGCACGTAACTGTAGAAACAGGACTTCAAAAACTTTGAAAATTTTCAAGAGTATTTTGCAACAAATTATTTAGCGGAAAATAAGGTACGCATCCACTGCAATGATATTAGGAAGCTTGTAGAAATCACTCCAGACTTTATTTTCAGAGAAAATTATGTTACTGTAGCTTATTTAAGAACTCCTTCATCACAACACCTCAAACATACCGCTGAATTGAAGAAATATGGTTGGATTTTATCAGCGCACCTGGAATCCATATTTCATGCTTACATGGCCAGCTGCCATGTTAATAAGTATTCGAGGGACAAAGAAAGGACTAAGCCGGCGAATGCGCTGCCAAAATAAATTAGCGTGTTAAATTTTTAGGAGCGTCAAACTTGCCTGGTATTGTTAAAAGTTATCTATGCTAGCATGTATAGAAGGACTAATAAAAAAAAAAGGCGCAAAAAAACTACATGTTCACAGATCATTTGAGATGCCTCCAGTATATCACCAATGCTACCGATTCCACCACCAATAGAGACTCCCTAAGGGTCCACAGGTCAGAATCTAACATCAATTTAAAAATTGCAAAAAAATAAATAAAATAAGGTGCCGTTCTATGCAAAGATTTCTTTTGGGTAAACATAGTGAGAAAGGAATCTTTAGAATATATGATTTTGTGTAAAGAGATCATCTTTTCCTTCTCGCATGTCTGACGAGAAAGCTGTTCACCGAATGAAACACAAGGGTCTACATGTAACAAAATAAAGTTCAATGAAAAAATATCAGCCAGAATTAAATATTTACCGTGTTTTCCTTATCTTCCTGCTCAGCAGGCATCCAATCCGCATCTTTGAGAGCTTCATCGGCAGCACATAATGCGTAGCCAATAAACCTTGAGATTGACCTATGCTCCTGTCATTGGGTGTATTTAATAGCTGATGTACAAATAAGGAACACAAATTTCTTCGTTTAGAAGGGAAAAAAAGGCAGACAAATCTGAATGAACTGCAAAGCCATACAGGTTAACAAATTTCAGATCATGAAACAAAATATCTAGTATACCCATGGTTCTGGTCACTTATTTTATAAAGACTAATGATTAAGAATTGAACAGAGAATTTAACCATAAATTATAAAATAAATTAGGCTTAGCTTGTGTTTCTTTTGCATTTCAAAATTTACTTCTTAAAGTTTTAGTGAAAGCTGTTTCCAAGATCGTTTCCATCGCCATGGATGGTAGATACATTATTGGCAAACTCCATCAAGAAGAAGAGTAGTATTTGGTGATAAAATGACTAAGATTTATTAAGAGAATCAAATGAGTACCAAGTTTGAAGTAAAAACAGTACTAGGGCTGTATAAATAAAAATTACTACTATTTCTACAACAAATAAGCAACTTCTACGATCACCCACGTCGTGATTCTAAAAGCATTCCAAAAAAAGCAAAAGCTGCTGTCGAGTCTCACGAGTCATGTGTTTCACCACTAACTGCTTCTTTTTCCAGAAATAAAAATAAAAGAAAAAGAAATAACCTTTGAATTTAGCCATACGTCTTCATCAAACTTGCCCTGGTCGGTTCCACATGGAACAAGGCCCGCGACTTTTGATGAGAGCTGATTAAAAGTGAGTAACTGAGTCACCGAATCAAATCCACTCATCTTTAAATTGTCAGTTGTTATTGTCTTAACACCACAATTACCCTCTATAAGTCTCTTCCATGTAGTTTCAACGCCACAACCGAGGGGCGTGACCATGCCTAATCCTACAAAATGACTTTAGATAATGAATTTACCAAGAATACAGCATCTTGTTGTTCCATACATTTGGAAATACTAAAAAAACACAGGGTCAGTTCCCTACATGACAATTAAGAAAATATAAGATTTACTTCCAAGTCGCTTTCATACTTATTAATCACTACTCTCTCCGATGTTCAATAAGAAAATGAAAATCCTGCATCAAACTCATAAACTATTTATAGATACATCTTGATAATAAACTTATCTACCTTCAAAGTAAATTTCCAGCTACATTGTTTAAGTGTTTTCAATATGTTTGCCAAATATGCCCCTTATCCTTCCTCTCTTTAGAGCACGTTTGGCATTGGGTTTTTTTGGCCAAAAAGCTTCTTAAAAAAAAACAAAGAGAAAAAAGTTTGCTTCATATAGTGTTTGGAACAACCTTAGTTTTTCTACTTTTAAGTGACTCATAACTTATTTTTTACCAATAAGTCATTTTTTAATCATTTAACTTATAAACGACTTGTAAAAATTAAAAAAAAAAAAAAAACTTACTCAAAAGTTTTTCTGTTTTTGGCAATTCTTTCTATAAAAAATCTAAAAAGATCATCACATTACTAGCTTATAGTTTTTTTGACCCAAAAGCAATCTTTTTGAAAGCTAAAAAGCCAAACCCACACAGCCTATTTTAAACAAAGGTAATCAAAAATAAAATAAAAAAACTTAAAATTTTCATAAGCTGCTTAATTCTACACCGTTCCTATCAAAACATCAGTATCCTAAAATTAAAAGAAGACCTGTAACTATGGATACATATACAACTATATATATATAGAGAGAGAGAGAGAGAAAGAGACCAGTGATGACAACTCTACGAGGAAAAACAGAAGGTGGGGGTCCAAAGGGTTCAACCGTTGATGAAAATGACCTTAAGTGAATCCTGACCCTTGATTTTATTGCCCTGGAAATAATAGAGCTCATGTTTATTTGATTTGATTTTATCAATCACTATTATCAATCACAATCACACTGTGATATGATGATGAGCATAGAGAGAGAAAGAAAGAGAGAGAGAGAGATTGTGTGTACTTGTCTCTGGGTTGAAGAAAGGTTTATTAATGTTAAAATCTTTATTAAATAAAATGTTATTTATTTTTAAATAGAAAAAGGATCTGTGGCGCAATGGTAGCGCGTCTGACTCCAGATCAGAAGGTTGCGTGTTCGATTCACGTCAGGTTCATTCCTATTTTTTTAATATTTCTCAAACAAAATTAAATAATTAATAAATGTTTTAATAATATATTCACAGGGATAAAATGTTTTAAGTAACTCTCCCAAATTTTAAATTGCACGATAATAAAATTAAAAATACTTAACTTTTTTTTATATAATAGTTGATTATTCGAATAAAATAAATATTGTTTTAAAACGTCAAATATGTCCTTTTTTTATTCTTAAAAAAAATGTTTTAAGAAACTCTCTCAATTTTAAAATTACACGATAATAAAATGAAAATTACTTAACTTTTTATAATTTAAGATATATAATAGTTAATTATTTGAATAAAATAAATATTATTAAAACGTCAAATATGCTATTTTAAGTGACTTGATTTCGCCATATCCAATTACGTATTACTTTAACTTTTTTTTTTTAAAATACTCCATCTTACAAGTTCTCTGATGTTTTACTAAAGTTTCCAAGAAGCATTATTTAATATTTTAAAATGTTTCACATAAATTTTCAAAACATTTCGTGTACACATACTTCTAAAAGTTTAAAAAAGTATTGTATCCTTTTCCGAAACACCTTTCCAGAAAAACGTGATATCTATCGTAACCCGAGTTTCCCGTTAATTATGGTTTATCCGCTTGTAAATTTAAAGTCGAAATTATTTTACGTTGCATATATCGGCTTCTCGTTTTGCCTCCCGTTTAATTTCTATTGAAGATAACTATGGTTTACTCTATGTTTGTTTCCCTTTAAAATAATTTCCGAGGAAACTAACTATGGTTTACTCTATGTTTGTTTCCCTTTAAAATAATTTCCGAGGAAACTAATTTCCCAGAAAAAAAAATTCTTGGAAAACAATGTATTTTTCATGATTTTTTTGGTGTTTGGCTGTAGTGGAAAATTTCATGGAAATCTGAATTATAATTTATAATTTCTCTAACAAACACAAGTATATAGAATCTCATAATAGTAACAAAATTAACATATAAAAACTTTAAACATACAGGTTACTTTTCAACTTATTAGAACTAATATGCAATAAGCTACTTTTATTTATTATGAGCCAATGTTTTATAACAATTTAACTTATACATATTTTTTTATGTATAAGTGTTATTTACACATTTTTTTAATGATTAACAAGACATTTGACTGTCATTACGATTAACGAGACCAAATATAAAACATCATTATATATTTAAACTACTTTCTTTCTGAAATAAAATATATAAATTAATATTTTATGTAAGTCATTGTTTGTGATTTGAAATTTACTTAAAATAAGTTAGCTTTTTACTAGCAAAAAAGTCCCTTATTTTACTTATTTTTACTATGTTTTTATTTTAAAGTTATTTTTTAAGTTATAATTAAGTGTCAAGTGTAATTAACTTTTAAGTTACTTTTTTCTTAACTTATGGATTACTTTTAAAATTTAATTTGTAAATCATTTTATGTTATTATAAGTTAAATTTAACTTTGTTTATTATTTTTCACCATAAGTTATCTTTTGTTATGGTCGTGTTATGGTTCCGGAAAATATTTTCTTGATAATTTTAAAAGAAAATAGTTTTCTCAATTTTCCTCAAATTCTGAAAAATATTTTCATGAAAAACAGATTTTCCATTGAAACAAACACAAATAAAACTATATTTTTCGAAAAAATATTTTATAGCCTCTATTTTACTTCAAAACAAACAGAAAATATTTCGATTATACAAGGCTGTCAAAACTCCTTGTTCTACTCTCAATCTAGCGAGGGTGTAAAATAGAAACCTATAATTAAATCGCAGGTCATAGTTTAAACATTAAAGATATTAATAAAAATATGCATTTCATGAGTACAATGGCCGAACATTTTCTATTTACGATTTAGATTAATATGTTTCATTAACCATAATGTTTATTATGATTAAAAGCATATTTATAACGTAAATTGACTTTTGTTTATTGATCTTACTTTAATTATTATATGATGATACCAATGATTTAGTGAATATAGGTTAATATTGTTACTAGATAGTACTTGAACGAATGAGATCTGATGCTACTTTAGTACTAGAGTAATAAATTAATAATGTGGGAACCATGTAAATTTATTAATTTAGAAAGCGATTAATTAATCGATAAATTAATAATTATTATTTTAAACTGTTTTTATTGATTGAACGATTAATGTTTACCGAGCGACGATGATAAATTATTTTCGACACTACAAAATTTGTTCGGTCAATAAAGTTTCAATTAACATATGAAGCAACTATTGAGAAATATATTTATAAACTTGAAAAAATGATTGATGGTGTCGGTTATCTCAATAAAACGGATGTTAATGGTTTGTTAGATTAACCAAGTGAAAATGATACATGTTTAGAGGTTAAGAACTTAAAAAAAATTATGAATATTCTCTTTGATAACAATAAAGAGGATGAAGTTGAACATGATAATTGAAAATAATACCGCACATTTGAAACTCGTCACGTGAAAATAAACATTTATGGTGTCTATAACTCTTTTTTTTGTGCAGTTCGAAAAAACTATCAAACATTTTGGATGCAACTAGAAAAATTAGGAATGAAATTCTAGTAGATTTAAATTTTAGGAAAAAATAAACTAGAATTATACTTCACTAAGTCGTCCGAGTAATGTTTGTTATTTTGAAGAATTATTAATTTATGATTTTGTCGGGACCAATATTTATATAACGATTTTCAGAAAATTTATTATCTTATTAATTTATCGAAATTGCTGATTTTTTACACTGAACCAAGTTGGGATCGAAAAAAATTATTATCTTATAGAGTTTATTAATTTACCAAGTATTAATTTAAAGAGGTTCTACTGAATTTCAATTATAATATTTCTAAAAACAGCACAATTTAGTCAAACTTTAACGATATCAAATTTAAATCATCATAAAATGTATCACTCTATGTCTCTATGATAACTGTGATTGCATTGAGCAAATTAAGACAAATTAATATTTTTCAATAATTCGTAAATACATCTGAGCAATCGTCAATTACTTGATGTCAATATGTCCGTCAATTTAAATATTGATAAGAACAATTCCCCAATTCATAAAAAATGATAAAAATTGCATCACATCCACTTTTTACAATTATAAATCGAAACTTCATCCTATTTTATCCCAAGAAACTGAGATTCTACATACTTTATCCAATGTGCATGAGTTGTCGAAAGCGGTGGTGGTCCGATAGATCTCCGGCAAAGTGCACATACAATCACGATAAATTGCATGCATTATTAAAAAAAGTGACATTTTTTTAAGTTGAAATGTTAATAGCGTAGTTATCAGGAAGGGAAACAAAAGTGAAAATCCAAACGGAAAACGGAAACATAAAAAAAATAAAAAATCTAAATTTTATACATAAAAAAATGATAAAAAAAAACACAAATCGAAAGAGACAAACGGAAAACAAGAGGGTTGTTAAAAATAGTTTAGAGAGTTTCTCATAAATTTTTGGGTAATTGTCGCATTCTCAAAAAGAATTGGATACGAGCGTCATAAATGGGGCTGTCTCTTTTGAGCAGTCATTTCACTGAAATGAGACCCCATATTGCTCAAATGAGGACCTGGTTAAAAACCAGGTCCACGTCACATCTTATTTTTATTTATTTTTTCAATTAATTTCACTCAATTTCATTACAAAATAAATAACTCTAACACCACTTCATTACATCTCATTACATTTCATTTATCTACAAAATAAATAAATTTACCCACTCTATCACACTATTAATTAATGCATTCCTCAATTTTTTTTTCACTCAAACTAAATACAAAATTAAAATATTTTATAATCATAATATTATATCAAGTTAACACTTTCAATTAATTTATATTTTGCACTTTTTTATTTATTAATTTTGTTACTTCCAAGTAAATAATTAAATCAAATAATGCCCAATATGTACCACTTTTGAAATTATATTACTCCTATCTACCTCTATAATTTCATATTTACTATAGCTACCAATTTTTAATTATTTACTTTATTTACCAAAACGTCATACACATATCTCATAAAAAATGGAAAAAAAACACATAAAATTACATAAAATGCAAAAAATATCAAAATAAATGAAAAAAAATCACAAAAAATGAAAAATAATAAAAAAAATCATAAAGAAAATAAAAAAACAAATGAAAAAATCACAAAATTTTAAAAAAATTACAAAAAATTACAAAAAAAAATTATAAAAAATCACAAAATATTATAAAAATAAAAAAAATAAAAATTTTATAAAAAATCAAAAAAATGAAAAAAAAAATAACAAAAAAATAACAAAAAAAATTATAAAAATTATAAAAGATGAAAAAAATGAAAAAAATCACAAAATATTAAAAAAAATGAAAAAAAATCACATAAAATTATAAAAAATGAAAAAATATTATAAAAATAATAAAAAATTTATAAAAAATAAAATCACAAAAAATTATTAAAAAAATCACAAAAATCCCAAAATTATAAAAAATTATATATTTTTTGTAATTTTTTAAAAAGTTTATGATTTTTTAATTTTTTTATAATTGTTTTTTTTGTGATTTTTGTTATTTTTTTTATAATGTTTTGTGATTTTTTGTGAATTTTGTGATTTTTTTTAATTTTTTTTTGATTTTTTATATAATTTTTTCGTTTTTTTCATTTTTTTGATTTTTTGATTTTTTTGATTTTTTTTTAATTTTTTTTGATTTTTTATAAGTTTTTATAATTTTTTATGATTTTTTGTGATTTTTTTCATTTTTATAAATTTTTTGTAATGAAAACCCTACACGCCATTATTTTATTCCACTTTTACAAGTTAACCGGGTTAACTTGAAAGTGGTTAAATGTGGGTAGATAAAGGTAGAAGAAAATAATGACGTGTAGGATTTTTGGGGACAATTTAATTATTTATTCGGAATTAAAAAAATTAATAAATAAAAAAGTGCAAAATATAAATTAATTGAAAGTGTTAACTTGATATAATATTATGATTATAAAATATTTTAATTTTGTATTTAGTTTGAGTGGAAAAAAAAGTAAAGGAATGTATTAATTAATAGTGTGATAGAGTGGGTAAATTTATTTATTTTGTAAATAAATGAAGTGTAATGAGATGTAATGAAGTGGTGTTAGAGTTATTTATTTTGTAATAAAATTTAGTGGAATGAATTGAAAAAATAAATAAAAATAAGATGTGACGTGGATCTGGTTTTTAACCAGGTGCTCAAATAAGTAAAATGAAGACTCAGATGACTAATCTGAGTCCTCAAAAGAGAATCTCCCGTCATAAATATCTCCACATACGGTATATATAAAAACCAATGGACTCATCAAAATCTCTAATATAGAGAGAGAAACAATCAATATCAATATCAATATCATCACCATCCCATCTGGGTTTAATATAAATAACCCCAACCCAAAACCCCCCCCCCCCCAGTAATCAGATAACAATACCAAAGTATATTATGAGGAAGAGAGAGAGGGAGAATCCCTGTGGAGTATGCGGGCACTATCACAAGTACGAAGAGGGAGAGGTTTGCGGAATCTGCGGTCACCGTATGCCCGCCGCACCTGATCACTCCACTGTCGTACACGTTAGCGCCTTCCCCTCCGAGATCGTACCCGAGTTTTTGTACCTTGGTAGCTACGATAACGCTTCTCGGTCCGAGCTATTAAAGACCAAGAACATCTCTCGTATCCTCAATGTAACACCCCTTCTCTCTCTCTCTATATATATATGTGTGTGTGTGTGTGTGTGTGTGTGTATCTATCTACCTGTATATATGTGTGTGTGTTTAGACTAAAATGACTCGACTATCCATAATGTAATCATACTCCCCTTTCTCTATATATCTATATATTTGTATATGCGTGTTTGTGTGTTTCGATTGATTATAATTCATGAGGGTTTAGTTTTAATCTATTAGGGTGTTGTTGGTTTCAATTGTAATCATACCCTCTTTCTATCTATCTCTCTATATACCTGTGTGTGCGCGCGTTTATGTACCTGTGTTTGTGTGTATGTATAACAATCAATATTATCTCAAAAACTCCAAGAAAGAGAACAAAAAAAAAATCAATATCACCATCATCTGGGTTTATTAGGAGTGGTTCGTAGCAGTTTATGGCAGTTGTATCTATATATATGTATGTGTGTGTGTGTGCTTTGTTGGTTTTAATTGGTTAAAAATAATTCAATATAAGTATATCACCATCTGGGTTAAATAAACTCAAACCTATATGTGTGTCTGTGTGCGTTTATGTATGCGTGTTTAAATTGGTTAAGAGTTCATGTGGGTTTTCATCTATGAGGGTGTTGTTGGTTTCAATTGTTCTCCCTCTCTCCACCATCTGGGTTTTTAAACCCAAATCTTAAAAAACACACTTGATCCGATTCCATATTACATACAATAACAAAAATAATAAAAGATGAGGAAGAGAGAGAGGGAGAATCCGTGTGAAGTATGCGGACACTACCACAAGTACGAAGAGGGAGAAGCCTGCGGAATCTGCGGCCACAGTATGCCCGCCGCACCCGATCACTCCGTACACGTCAGCGCCTTCCTCTCCGAGATCTTGCCGAGTTTCTGTACCTTGGTAGCTACGATAACACTTCTCGGTCCGAGCTTCTCAAGACCCAGAGCATCTCTCGCATCCTCAATGTAATTATCATACTCCTATTTTTGTATTTATTTGTGTATCTGTATCTATATATGCGTGTGTGTGTTTATGTATTCATCATACTCCTTTTATTTGTATCTATCTATATGTGTGTTTGCATTCATCATACTCCCTTTTTTGTATCTGTCTCTCGTATCGTCAATTTAAAAACCTCTTTCTCCCTCTTTCTTCTATATCTATATATGTGTGTGTGCGTGTTTGAATTGATTATAATTCATCTGGGTTTTAATCTATGAGGGTTTTGTTGACTTTAATTGTAATCATACTCTCTTTGTATTTGTCTATCTATCTACCTATCAATCTATCTATCTATCTATCTATTTATCTCTCTCTCTATATATATATAGTTAAATAGATAGTATGTTTAGTTACTTTTTCAAGCATTAGGAGTAATTCGTACTAGGTAGAATCGGTTCGTACAGTTTGTGGTAGTTGTATTTATATATATGTATATCTGTGTGTGTGTGTTGGTTAAAAAAAATCAATATCAGTATATCATCACCATCTGGGTTTTAGTAAACTCAAACCTTAGAAAACCCATTAAATCCGATTCCAAATTTCCAATAGACACAACAACAACAATAATAAAAGAAGACGAGGAAGAGAGAGAGAGAGAACCCGTGCGGAGTATGCGGACACTACCACAAGTATGAAGAGGGGAGAGGTCTGCGGAATCTGCGGCCACCGTATGCCCACCGCACCCGAACGTCAGCGCCTTCCCCTCCGAGATCCTACCCGAGTTTTTGTACCTTGGTAGCTATGATAACGCTTCTCGGTCCGAGCTTCAAGACCCAGTCCATCTCATGTTTCCTCAATGTATTCATTATTCTCCCTTATAATTTATGTATATATATAATTATCTATCTATATGTGTCTGTGTGTATTCATCATACTCCTTTTATATGTATCTATGTGTGTGTATGTGTTTATGTACAGTATATGTGTGTGTGTGCTTTGTAAGTTTTGATAGAGAGGAACTGGTAGTAGACTAAAACTACTCCACCATCCCCATATTGAGAAAAAATCGACTTTTTACCATGTATCTATATATATATAAGTGTGTGTGTGTGTGTGTGTTTTAATTGATTATATCTATGAGGGTTGTTAGTTTCAATTGTTATATATATATTTAGATATCTATGTTTATGTATCTATATAATCTATGAGGGTTGTTGGTTTCAATTGTCTGTATATTTATTTTTCCAAGCATTTGGAGTAGTTCGTAACAGGTAGAATCGGGTTGTACAGTTTGTGGCAGTTGTATCTATGTATGTGTGTGTGTGTGTGTGTGTGCGCTCGTGCATGCGTGCGTGCGTAACTGTGATGGTTGATTGATCGAGTAACTGTCTGATAGTTACTGTATAGATCTCACTTTAAAAGATTAGATTGTGGTGGTTGATTACTTGGTTAGTCTTTCTTATTGATGTAACTGTGATGAATTGATTGAACGGGTAACTAAATATGGGAATTTGGGTTAAAAGTTTCATCTTAGGTTCTCCATTTATATCGTTACCGTAAACACATAACTAGTAGATTGTATAATAGCTGATTTGTCTTTCTCATGGATTTAACATTGATAAGGATTCTCATGTTGGCTATACAAACTTATAAATGTAAATATGTATGTGAAGTGTGAGAGTTTAGGTTTTATCCAAATTTGAGGATGCCAGTTGCCATAATTGCTTTCTATGTGTTTTTGTGTTTTGTGAGGGGTTTGTGTGTTTTTTTTGGTTCAGTGAAACTATTGATTGTACACAAGGAAGCACTTGTGATCAATTGATTGAAAGAAGGTTTGAAACTTGGACTTTTACTTTTAATATGAGATTCTGGCGTAGTAGGCGTTCATTCTTTATATAGGTCTTAACACTTCATCATTATTGTTGAGAATTAGATTGGGGGACTTGGTTAAACAATGCACTTTAAATTATTAATCTGAGTAAAAGAAATATTGATTATGATTCCCTATATGATTTTTAGCTAATACTTAGGTATGGGCTTAAAAATACATAGCAGTTTAACAAGTCAGAGCTTCGAGTTGTCTTGGCTAATTCTTATACTGTTGCCGTCACTATTGCTTTTGTATACAGTAGATCTTTTTTTTCTTTCCTCGTCATGCTGCTGGCTAAAAGACTTAATTCTTATCTTCGGCTAATGTGTCTCTTCTAGTTGGAAGTTGCTTATCAAGGGGAAAAAACTGTAAAGTGTAAACTGGAAGTGGAAGTTTTCTTTTGGGGTATGGAACAGCTTGGGGAACTGATTATCTTTCAAAAGTAAATATCTTATTTGGACTGTTCAGACATATTTTAATCACACAAAACCGTGTTTTTATACATGTTGTATTCCTGTTGATGAGCTGTTCTCATTACTTTCAACTTTTTGAAAGTGTTTTTTTCTTCTCGTTTTTACCATATATGTGCTATGTGTGCTTGACTCCTATCCAAGCTTGTTATTCTTATACTTAAGTCTTAACCCTTTGAAGATTATGTCGAGTGGAATTCAATTTTGAAATTTGATTAGAGTTTTACTGATGCGCTATATTCTTTGAAGATAAACTAATATGTATTCGTTTATTTTCTCATTTCCCCCCGTTACAGACAGTACCTTCCTGCCAAAATCTTTACAAAAACTCTTTTACGTATCATTGCCTACAAGATGCCAGAAGCTTACAGTTTGATGATGCCAACCAGTTTCTCGGTATGTATCACAGTTTCTATCATGTGGAGTATTTATACTATAGTTGTAGATCTTTCTTCATAAAGTATAGATACTTTGGGGTTTACAACAGTTTGTATTTCACGAAATTTTCGTTTCTTGAAGATATTATTTGACTCCTTATAAACTTTATCTGGATAACTGTGAACAGTGGCAGACCCTGAATCCAGACGAAGGAGGGCCACAATTATACAATCGTTTGAGATTTTCTTTTTTTGATATGTGTTTAATAGAGTAAAAGTAATGAATATCCTTTTGTATTAGTGATATAATGCTTTAGAAGAAAATAAACGGGAGGTGAAAAGATTCGAACTCATGACCTCAACATTTAAAACCAAGACTTGTCCAATAGGCTAGTAGCACGGGTATAATTATAGTTACATTAAATATTATTTATTTAAAAAAGTTACATATATATATATATATATATATATATATAATTGAAAAAACTGTTTTTTTTTTTTTTGGGTTCTTCTTCCGGACCAAACTTGACCCCCCTTGCACATAGAAGCGTCCGCCTCTGACTGTGAATATAGTTTTTTCCCATGTTAGCTCCTGCTTCTATGTTGACTCTAGCCTTTTAAGGCTCTGTTGGATGATAGGTAGTATGTAGTATATAAGATGACGATTGATATTGGTTTAAGGGGTACGAATTATATTTATTGTTTATGGCGATGGTGCTTTTGTGTGAAACAAGCTTAGATTTCATGTACATTGCTAGTGAAAAAATTCCTGGTGCCTAAATGAGAATCCTGGACTATGGGCAAGATGGTCACATTTTACATCTCAACAAGTAGGCTATTAAAATCGAAAATAAAGAAAATGTTAAAACTTTTTGAGTTTCTCATCTTGTTTTCTTTCTATTCGAAAATCCGTCATTTTAAATGTTAAATCTTTCTGATATTTTTACTTTTTGTATATTTTAGTTTTAGTTACACTGTTTGTCGTTTGAAATACTAACCACTTAAGCGTTTCTATTCAAAACTCTATCTTAACATGAACGTGCGATGCCTTTCTGCATACTGGCCCACATCTAATTTTGATGGCTTTGGATGCTCTTAATTCAGTCAATTGCTTTGTAGTTTTTTAAATGTACTACTGGGTAAGTTAATTTGCAAAGCCACCTATACGCTTAATTTGGAGTTATATGCTCTTTGCAGATCAATGTGAGAAGGATGGGGCACGTGTTCTTGTCCATTGCATGACCGGAAAAAGCAGGCAAGTTTCCTCAACAAACTCCAGTATTTTGTATCAGCTCTTGCATGTTTTACGACAATATACATGATGAATATAAATTTGACAGGTCACCCGCTGTTGACTGTCAAATTATCAAATATAATCAATTTATGACTGAATGTTCTATCTCTCTCTCTTTTGATAGGTCACCCGCTGTTGTTATAGCATACTTGATGAAGAACAAAGGGTGGAAACTTGCACAAAGTTACCAGTGGGTGAAAGAGCGAAGACCATCTGTGGAATTAGCACCAGGTATTTATCAAAATCCTATATGCTTTACTTAGACTAGCTGTTCTTTTTGTCTGACATATGTCTTTTAAGTAAATCAATACTTGTTTAACAACGAAAAAAAACTAATTCGAGTTTGTTTTAGTCATCAGTAGGTTCCTTACACCACCATATTGGGTGCTTGAGTTTATCTTTCTTGGAGCATATGAATGGTATAATTTTTATGGAATGGATTATGGATGCAGCTTCAAAACTCAACTATTAACCATTTAGCAATTATACCTATCTCGAAGAAAAAAATCTGATATACTTGCGGGAATATGTGATGTTACCGTGTTGAGCAAAATAATATACCAAGAGTCTGAAACTAAAATATTGTTTTCTAAGCTAGCTGCCTTCTACTTGTTTTCACTTTCCATACGTTCTCATATATATATAATTTTTTTTTTCCATCTACAGGTATGTATGAGCAATTACAGGAGTATGAGAAGGTGATATTCGGTTCAAATGAAAATTCCACCTCTGTGATGCCAGTTTCTCAGGCATCTTTCAGTTTTGGATTTCCATCGTCTAATGACCCCACTCCAGTCCCCGCGTTCAATAATCTGAATTCCCCCTCTATTTTTGCTCAACCAGCTGATGTGCCACCCCGTGAGTTTACTTTTGGAGCAGGAAACCCGTCATCAAATCAAAATGCTAATGATGTTTCTATGGGTGGTTCCTGACTTCATCTTTTTTCATAAAATTTGTTTTCCGGTGCGAATCACCCGATCAGAAGCTAGTGGGGGTTCCAACTTAGATGGGTTTTTAATCAGTTTTTTTTTTGTTGTAAAGTGAAAACAAGATCTCTTAGATTCCGATTTGTGATCTGTGTCAAAAAATAAATTTTGTTTTTTTTTATTAAAATATTGTGGAATTGATGGAATTTTCTTATTTTTTATTGGCGGGTTCTCATTCTTATATGGTTTGATTGCGATTCATTCGATTGAATGAGGGGTGGTGATCTGAGATTGTTATGGAGAACGGTAGATGTGGCTTGTGGGTTAAGGTTTGAGTTTTTCTTTTATCTAGTCCATGAATTGAACGGTCCAACGTCTGTTGCCAAAAAATCTTATTAATTTTTTTATTTATTCATAAATTTTGATTAATATTTATATTTAGGGTAGTTTCCACTAGAGTTTATATTTTTATTGTGTTGTAATATATATTTAATTTATCAAAAACTATTTTGTATAATATATAATAAAAATAGAAAAAGTAAATTAGTTATTGAAAAAGTATCATCTAACCCTAAATTTTTTAATCTAACGGTGGTCAATTTAACTTAACAATGTCCAGTCTAAAAGCCAACGGGACAAAATGGGGACCTTAAGATTCTCGGTTCATGTTTTGGTCTTATTCATTATTCCGGAATTGTGGTACCATGAAAAAGGAAACGGTAACAAATATATTTTTATTGTTTAATTCGATTTTGAATTTCTAGAAAGCTCCGTTGTCTTTTTGATGTGTTAAATTTGATTTTGAAACGATCGACCAGTTAAACCAAATAGAACCAGATCACCAAGCCAATCAAATGAATGGAATCGATTCTCGATATACGAATTTTGGTTCGGTCTTGACATTTAGTTTCACTCAACTAACCAAACCGAACGATTGATTGGCTTACTTCCATATCCCAAATTCTGGTAACTACCTTCTGATGTGTCTGTGGAATGAATGTGTAATTCAACCAAAACGACTAGTGTTTAGAGTTGCAAATGAAACGAGCGTCACTTCATGCTTGGCTCCCTTACCTTGACTTCTTTTAACATTTTGTTCGAACTTGACTCGTTTAAAGATGAGCTCGATCTTAGCCTGTTCACGAGCCTAGTCGAACACATTTCCTGACACATTTAAATTGTTTTGCTTAAAAAGATCTTTTTTAGTCGCTAAAATCTAAGATAATTAATGAAACAAATTATAAGTATTGAGAGTTTTAATATAAACTGATTTAGTCTTTATAAAAACAACAAGGTTATCATATAAAATGAAGAGCATATATCGATAATAAAAATTATATTTTATAAAATTTACATATGAATATATATATATATATATATATATATATATATATGTATGTATGTATGTATATGTAAAATATATATTAAAATAATTAAACATGAGTCCTATAGTTTTGTTCAGACTCGGTCATTAGTAAAAAATTGAACATGAGCCGAGGATTTCACGAAACGGCACGAGCTTGTTTATAAACGAGTTCATTTGTGATCATGTTAAGATGATAAAATTATAACTTTCACAGACGCATGTAAATCATGTTAACAGAATTATGTATCACGTCAAAATAAGTAAAATATTTGCTTCAAAATGATATAAAAGTTATACACGTACGGTGTTTACTTGCAAGGAAACGTGCAAAACAATTAAAACTCAACACCAATGACCACATTATCATCAATTAACATAATGAAAACATTAAAGCCAAGTTCACATTGACGGTTTTATTTGATAAACAGATATGTCAATGATGATTACAACCATCGCAATAAATCCCCTCGACAGCGGAGGATTTTTTCACACCCGGGATGCCAAGGGTTAGCTGATTTCGGATGCAACGAGGTACCGGGTCTATGCCAAATGTGATTGCGCCCCAAAGCCCCATATCCAATTTGCCTAATTGCCGTACTTGCCATAGGCGCGCACAAAAGCAGAAACGCAAGAAATACTATCAAAGTTCCGTTTTCCGCAGCCATTGTCGATACCCAAACGTCTCTCCCAACACCTCCTTTTTTGTTGTTTGGTTAGGAAGGTGATGGTTTGATGTGAATATGGGGATTTAGATACTCATATTGAGAGTACACTTATAGTAAAAAGACATTCTAAATTTAGTTTTAACAGTGAATTACTTGCACATGAATTATTGATTTTTGCTGTACATCATCAAGTTGTACTTATGACTAGATAAGTTCGAGAAACTATTTTGAATATATTTGCTAATTTTATGAAAAGTGCTTGATTTAAAATAGTCATTTTCCACGAGAAAATGGGTTGTCATCTTAGAGGACTCCTTGCATTTTAGTATTTCATGTTCTATTTTATAAACAAAAGGAAGCTCTGGTTAACTTCAAATATTAAATGTCTAGTTATGTAGCGTTATATTATTCTTCAAGCATGACCGAACAACGGGAAATGTGTATATAAATTGTGAGTTAATCCATGGAAACAAAAGTTTAAATAATCATTGGTTTTTTTTTAAAGAGGTATAAACAGCTACATGTATATAGATAACCATGTAAGTACACAACTAGGAGGGGAACAACGGACCAACCCCTCCGAATATAAATGAGAATACATCAAGTCTGAGATAATGAAAAGTACAGGAAAAAAAGAAAATAAATAACTAGCAATAAACTATACATCAGGTCCTAATATGGGGAGTACTGTCAATATACCCCCAATGCCATTTGGTAAATACCGTCTATGAGAGAAAGTCTGTGAAGCACGATGAGCACACACTCAATTGGCCATAAAATCAGCTGCCTGATTCGCCTCTCTAAATATGTGCCGAACCAATATATCGTGTAAAAAGCACAACTGGCGTATACGGGAGATAGTGTAGCTAGAGTCGTCGAAGAAATCCAAGACGATACTATCGTCGAATCCGTCTCCACCTCAAAATGATGAAAACCCAAAGAGATCGCTAGCTGAATGCCTAAGAGGATCGCCTGAAGCTCTGCGTATATGATCAGTCTCTCTCCTAAAAACTCGCCAAAGGCCCCCAAAATAATTCCATCATGATATCGTAGAATGCCTCCTGCTGCTGAAAGCCCTGGGTTTCCTTTTGAGCACCCATCAACATTTAGCTTGAACCTCCCTGGCGTGGGTCTGATCCAAGAAACTAAACGAATGGGACGGACTCTATGAGAAATAACCCAGAGGGTGGACACAAAACTCATGTCAGTGTCTCCTCTCACCTGTCGTGGACGGAAACCGACCGCAACGCCTAGAAGCTGTAGGTCAGATATGATCCTCGAAATTACTAACTCGTGTCGATAGTCATCTCAGGCCTCGGTGCCGAATCTGTGGGCGTTACACGCCTTCCAAACATGCCACAAAATGTAGCAGACTGTTAGAATACGCACATGGCCGATAGAGGAACCCTCACAATGCCACTGACGAAATATTTCGATAATCGAATAGATCTGCTGGTGTCGAATACCAAATAAAGACCTGAAGTGCTGCCAAACTTGTGCCGTCAAGGGACAATCGATGAAGAGATGTCTAAGGGTCTCGCACGATGACCGACAAATGCAGCATGAGGCGAACTGGATGTGTAGACGTCTCTTATGAAGCGCATCGTCTATAGCCAAGAAACCTCGAAGCAAACACCAAAGAAAGAATGAAACCTGTCGTGGAATTGGTCGCTGCCATATATACGAAAAAATCCGATCGGCCTCCCCTCGCTGACGAAATACACCCCAAGCCGATCGCATCGAAAACTCCCCATCAACTGACAGACTCCACCTCATCCTATCTATACCAACCCCATCAATGGGTACCTGAATAATCTGATCGACTATCCATGTAGGCAACATGAGGGACTCGAGACGACCCCGATCCCACTGTCTCTCGATCCAAAAAGAAGCAACCATCTCATTATCGGGCATCCCAAAATTGTGGACAATAAGGGGAGTATCACTCAACCAATTGTCGTACCAAAAACTCACCTCTCCTGATCGAATATGCCAACGAATAAACGGCTCTACAGAATCCCTAATCTAACCCATGCGAATCCAGAGGGGTGAAGTCGGATATCTAAAGCCAACACATGTCGGATGAGTGGATTTACAGTATTTTGCGGTCATGTACTGAGCCCAAAGTGAATGCTGCTCGTGAACCATATCTTGGCCTCACAAGCCGAGACAAAATCTGATAATGAACGGATACCCAATCCGCCTTCCTCAACAAGAAAGCAAACTGCAGCCCATCAGCACCAATGAATCTTCTTGTGGGTGGCTGAATTACCCCACAAGAAATGAGTAAACAATTTCTCAATCTGTGCCAGCACCGCCTTTGGCGGTCTAAGAACGTGAAACATATGGATATGCATAGACCTGAGAACGTGCCTAATAAGGGTCAACTTCCCACCAAAATTTAGGATGCGGTATGCCCAGCTCGAAATACAAACTCGAATCCTACTAATAAACTCATCAAAATATACTATGCTACAAGCTCCAAGAAAAATCGGACAACCAAGATAAATAAACGGAAGCTCTCCTCTCTGAAAACTCGTCACTGTCTGTACTATGGTCGCCGGTGACTCCACTGAAGATCGGCCAAGATAAAACCTACTCTTGGCCTGACTAATTAGCTGACCAGACACCAACTCATAATGATGAATAAAAGTAGAGATCCTTCCCATGCTCGGGGCACTAGCATTCGCAAATATGATGGTGTCATCCGCAAAGCTCAAATGAGAAATAACCATATCGACCCCATCCATATAACACAACGAAGGATACTCTAGATATAAACGATCTAACCCTCTCGAAAGATACTCATTAGCTATAATAAAAAGGGCAGGAGAGAGAGGGTCCCCTTGTCGGAGACCTCCCTGAGATGGAAAAAACCTATGAACATCTCCGTTCACCATAACGGAGAACCAAGTACCGAATATCGCCATCTCAATCAATGAAATCCACTGCTCGGAAAAACCAAAAGCACGAAGCATCCTCAGAATAAAAGACCTAAACATGCGGTCATAAGTTTTTGACATATCAAGCTTCATGATCACATTCCTGCCCCTAACATCACGATTCAAGCTATGAACCAACTCCTGGGCCAATAAAATGCCATCATGAATCACCCGATTAGGGACGAAACCACTCTGACAAGGAGAGATAATGCGGGGTAAAATAGTCGACAACCGAATAACAAGAATCTTGTTGCTCACGTTGCGAAGACCGATAGGTCTAAAATCTGCCCAAGAAGAAGTGGAGTCCTTCTTGGGATGTAAAACCACATAAGTACTCGAGAAACCCATCGGCATACGATTACCACGAAAATAATCCAAAACCGCCTCGAACAGATCACTTGCTGCAATATCCCAACAAGCTCGATAAAACTGGCTACAAAATCTGTCCGGACCTGGTGCACTGTCCGAATCAATCGAAAAAACCGCCTCATGTACCTCTTATAGAGTCGGCTCTATACACAGAGCGTCACTATCCACCTCATAAATCTCCCTCGAAATACTACTGAAATCTCCTAAGGACACCTGCCCCTGTCCTGAGGCAAACAACTCCTCAAAATACCGAACCGCAGACTCCCCTAACCCTTCTGGTGAAGTGATCCTGTCCTCCGAATCTCCCTCTCTAATACGATGCACCGTCAACAGATGCCGTCGTTTCCGAACTAAAGCATGAAAGTAGCGTGTATTGGCATCCCCCTCACGGAGCCAACGAACCCTAGACTGCTGCCGCATAAAACTTTCCTCCGTGATAAGGATCCTCTGGAGATGAGCCCTAGCCTCATGTAGCGCCACTCGGTCCTCTACTTTCTGTCTCGTGTCATATCTCTCCTCCAACTCGCGAACTCTCTCTTCCGCCTCCCTCACCCCTCGAAAAACGTTACCGAACACCTCCCAATTCCAAACACGAAGACTACGCCTCAGGTGTTTCAGCTTTCCATGGAAAGCCTCCATTCCTGTGAGGTAGAAAGGTTGGGACCAGTTCTCACGAACCAAGTCTAAAAAAGCAGGATGTCTCGTCCTGGCATGAAGAAACTTGAACCGTGACCTCGCTCTAGGAGAGCCAGGATCAAAACTAAAGAGCATAGCACTGTGGTCTGAACCGGCACTCCCCAAGTGGGAGACACTAAAAGCACCAAAAAGGGAGCCCCACTGGGAGTTCACGACCACTCTGTCTAAACGGCGCCAAGTGGAACCGTTTGTCCAAGTGTAGGGGCTGCCAATAAATCCAGCATCCTCCAAACCGCATGCTAACATGGCGTCGTTAAACGAATCTACACTAGCATGACGGGCTGGTCTACCTTGAGAAATCTCAGCATGATCCTGGACAACATTGAAGTCGCCCCCAATGGCCCAGGAAACACCCTCAGCATGGTGTGAGAAATCGACCAGGTTGTCCCATAGAGACTCACGACTCTCATGATAACAACTAGCATATACATATGAGATATAAAATGGATCAGACACTGAAGAGTGTCTAACACTACAATGTATCACTTGCCTATGCTCGCTAACAATCTCTACATCGTAAGGGTCAGACCAAAATAGCCAAATCTGTCCAGAGATACAAGAAAAACAATGATCGAATCCCAAGAAAACACGCAAGGGGTCCAAATCATCGATACCCAAGAAAGGCTCCATAATACAAACTAACGATAATTTATGGTCACGGATAAGTTGCTTTAGCCGAAGCCTAGCAATCTCCTTCCTAAACCCTCTAATATTCCAAATAAGTGTGGATACCATCTAAGAACAGGGGGAAGTAATATAAGTGTGTGTATCTGTCGCCTTCTTGCGAAGGGAAGATCTAGTCTTGGGTGGTGATCTTGTAACCCTCCCCTTTACGGTCGTCGGTGTACAAAAGGGAAGGTGAGAAGGCCTGCCAGAACCAAAACGAGTACTACCACGACCTGGTCTCGACTGTTCATGTGCCGGTCTATACCCGTCGTCCTTCTGGACGTCCCGTAAAGAACTCTCGAACCCTGAATGGTACAACCGGTCTATATCAGACTCATGTTCAGAGATCCCATTCTCGTCGGAAACCACTGTAAAATGTCTCGGAGACGCCCCCGACTCTCACTCAGGGGACTCACTCGCAGCAACCCTTGATGGACTCCTGGTATACACTCTCGTCCTAATAGGGTTCGAAAGGGTCCAAGGGATTATGCCTTTGGGCAGATAAGATGGAACCTTCACTCACATCATCCTGAGCTAGCACATCAAACGTTCTACTTAGCGAGATACCTTCATTCGGTGTCACGGCGTTAGGTGCCAGAACCCGTCTTGAGGTGACTTGCGAGAACTTGTGGAAGTCCCTATTCTATTACAGTCCAAATCAACAAATAACTCGCCCGACAAACCTTGTTGCTTAGACCTCCAACTCGAATTGCGACTCGGCTCCATGAGCATGTCAGTAACTCGATCCAATGCAACAATCAAGGGAGGAACACCCTCTATTTCCCTATACTCTGAGTGAAGTTGCTCACAAATGTCGTCCGTATGACCAAAAAGAGCACATGTCGAACAATAGTGGGGAACGTCTTCGTACTCTACCTTCTGGAAATGCTTACCTCTATGGTGTTTCACCAAAAATCCAGTGATCCGAGGAAGAGTAACATCATACTCAACTTGAACCCTCGCTATAGGTCTCGACGAGTTAAAAGTAGCCTCATCGATTCGAATTGGAGTTCCTGCCTCCTTAGCAAAAGCGAATAAAATGGCCGGATTTGTGGCATGGTAAGTTCGTGGGGTAGGCAAAGTAATCCATCCAAGCACAATAGGCGATTCCTTATCCGGTTGGAAACTCGGGGTCCACTTAAAAATATTCATAACATCAACTCCTAAGTACCACCTTTGTTTAGACCAGAGACGAGCATAATCCTCCGCATTGTCGCAAAGTATCATAATGTGTCTATCGTCGATGAGCGTACATTTCACTTGTGCTTTTAATTTAAAGTTTCCCATAAATTTTTGTATCACTTGCAAAAATGGTCGCTTATTTGAGAATTTCCCAATCAGAGCTAACTTATAAGGTTCAGCCAAGGTTTCATCATCTGGAATTTCAAAAGTTGTGACACCATTTTGAATTGAAGGGTTTAAGATTGGGACATTTTTGGTGAGGGAGGAATCTTGTAACAGAATGTCAAAAGTTTTAGGATGATGCTGGGTAGTAGAACTATTGTACAGGGACTTGTTTTTTGGATTGTAAGGTGTAGCTTTATGGTTAAGTAGTATATTGGCGTAAGAGTGTTTGGCGGTGTTAGGTTGGGTGTTGATTTGGTAAGTCCCAAACTGAATGGGCGGAGTTGAATTCGAAGGGGCTAACTGGGACAGATTTTGAGGAGCCTTTTTTAGAGCTTGGTTCGAGGCTAACTGGGACAAATTTTGAGGGGCCTTTTTGATAGCTTGGTTCGGGGCTGGGGCTGCATTATGAGCTAGGATTGAGGCTGTTAAGGGTGTGGCAGCGGTTGGATTGGCAATGCCTAGCTTGTCGGTCTCCAGAATATAATGGGATTCGGTCAGCGGAAGTTGGGTTGATTTTGAGCTTGGCGCAGTAGCTCACTTTTATGTTTTCTTTGTTGTCGAGAAAGGGAGTTGGTTGGGAGAGAAGACAGCTAGCTGTTGAGCTTTTTCCCAAAATGCTAAATGAAAACTGAAATTTGAAAGAAGGGCCAGATTCTTATTCTTTCCTCTATGCTCTTTTAGTTGGAAGGTTATATAGAATAGACGTTAGAAGTTAGAAAACACCACCTACGAAAACAAAGAGTAAAGTAGTAAACATCCACATTACCTAACAGATATATATTCCCCTGCCATTTCAGATATATATATATATATATATATATATATATATATATATATATATATATATATATATATATATATACATGTGTGTGTTTTCTTAAAAAAAGAAAAGGAAAAAGCTAAGAAGCCTGAAAAACCCCCCAAACACATGCATATATATATATATGGGTGACATCGGTACGTACCGACCTTTTTGAACTCATACCAATACCGTACCGAACTAGTTTGGTTTTCAAAAATTAGTATCATTATCGAACCAAACAAATCGGTATACCGACTTTCGGTATACCGATAATGTCGGTCGTTATCGGTTCGGTATCGGTTTTATACCAATGTAATAACTATAAAAAAAAATAGAAACTCAACTACTCAATGACTCATGAAGAAAAAGAACATTAACTTTCAAAAAAATCAAAATCAATATCTTATAAAACCAACAATGAAGTATTCTTAAGAGCAAAATAAATCCCAAAAACAATAAAATGAATTTGGTAAAAGATCACAACTTTTTTTTAAAATAGAGAGATTGTCTGAATAATTTGTAAAATAAATGGCAATGTTTTTATTTTGTGAAAGATATGATTCCTAATTTACTAAGCTTGAAATATATGTGATTGAGTGATTGTAAGTATTCTTAAGAGCAAAATAAATCCCAAAAACAATAAAATGAATTTGGTAAAAGATCACAACTTTTTTTTAAAATAGAGAGATTGTCTGAATAATTTGTAAAATAAATGGCAATGTTTTTATTTTGTGAAAGATATGATTCCTAATTTACTAAGCTTGAAATATATGTGATTGAGTGATTGTAAGATAATTGAGATAATTGAGGAAGATAGTATTACTCATTTATATTTTATCCACATGTTTATATACAGAGTATAAATTCGGTTCGATACGGTACAGTATCGGTACAATTAATTTTGTACCGGAACCGAACCGGTTTATACAAAATGGTACGGTGCAGCCAAACCGAAATTTCGGTATACCGAAAATTCGGTACCGACTGATTCGGTTCGGTTCGAAAATCGGTCAGTTGGTACGGATCGGTACAAAATAATGCGTGTGTGACGCGCAATACAATTAAAATATAAAAAATAAGTGTAGTTATGATACAAATACGTGGATAATAAAAAAAAATATAGGATTTAAAAGAATATTTAGTTGTTAAAGAGTGACACACAATGTTATTAGTTGTTATTTTTTATTTTATTTTTTTATTTTTTTATGTGAGTATGGTATTATTGTAATTAATAAAAAAAATATAGGGATATTTTTGAAAAAAAAGTGGCTAAATTAGGCAGTCTCATTTGATTTGGGTTGACTTATTATAATAGAATGATAGGCATGCGCTTCAAGTTAATTTGTGTATAGACATATGGTTAACTTGTGTATACAAGTCGACTTTAATATATATAAATTTGTGTAGAATTCAAGTTAAAATGTGTATAATAATGTGCATACACTTGAAGTTAAAATGTGTAAACATTTCAAATATTCATATATACTTGTGTATACAATTTAATTAATTTAAAATGTGTATGAAGTTTATGAATACCTGTGTAAACACTTGAAATAGACACATGCGTACACTTCAAGTTAAAGTGTGTATACCCATCCCGACACCCGACCCGAAGTTGTCATGTCCCGAAAAAGTCGGGATTTGTCCCGACCCAATTACTTTTAGGATAGGGATCAGGTATAGGGATGAATCCCGACCCGACCTGATTTCAATTTTTTTTTTTTAATACCACAATAACGTTATGGCGTGACTTTATTTATGAGTTATATGAATTAAAAATTCCAATAATTATATTAATTGTTCTTTTTGGTCACTTTAGTTTTACTAAAATAATATGTAAACTTATTTTTTAAAAAGAGAAACCATGCAATTGATAATATACTAAAATTGTTATTTCAATAGATGAAATTAATAATTAATAATCAATATTTACTTTTACAAGATAAATTTGTCCATATGGATCATGTATGTTATGTAAGTGTCATGATTTATACATTTGTAGTTTTGAATATTTACGATGATAATGTATCTCATTTAATACTATGGTTGTTGCTTTTTAAAAAAAACTAAATAATAAAAGAATCTAATAAAAAAACCCTAATCTTTAGTTATTTCATTATTTGTCAGTTTCATCACTCTTTTTTTTACTAAATAATAATCTGTTTTGCATTTATTAGTAGTGTTGTTCTAAAAAACATGGTTATGGTTTTTGTTAGTAACATACTTAGACAACATTGAATTTATTTTTATTACTTCTCAGATTAATATTTTTAATTGAAAATAACCTTGTTGGAGAATAAAAAAATATGTTGGAAGACTCGGGATAAATCTATCCCAATCCCACCGGATTCCGAAAAATCGGGTCTCAAAAAAACCGGTCCCCCCTTTTGTCGGGTCGGGATCGGGATTTTTTTTCCTTCCAAAAATAGTCGGGTCGGCACATGTATTGAGATTAACGGACCGGATCCCAATCCTAACCCACCATTAATATATACAATTTAAGTTAAAATATGCATATGCTTCACGTATACTTTATGTACAATTCAAGTAAAAATGTGTATACACTTCACGTATATTTATGTAATCTTTTAAAAACACATATGTATTTACTTCAAGTTAAAATGCGTGTATATATTTTATAATTACTTATGTATACTCGTGAAATAGACTCGTGTATACACTTCAATTTATGTACTTCATAGAGTTGTGTATACACCTCATGTATATATACGTGTGTATAGACTTCACGTATATATGTACTAGTAAAATTTACCCACGCGTTGCGTGTGAGATGAATAATGACATAAATCTCGTAATATATTTTATTTTGAACATAATATTCAGATTTTGTATCATTTATTGTAGTTATGCGGGTTAAAACGAATTGTTAATTAATTTATGCTACATCCGTAATTAGGAAAATATAATGAGAACAAATTATTAATTAATTAGTGTTGTGTGACATATTAGCTCGTTATAGATATATATAGAGATATGTATAGATATAGAGAGAGGTATGAGAAAAAACAGACGAAATGTTTATTAATTAATATGATTGTACAGAGATATACATCAAGAGACTCCTGACACTCTTTATATAATAGAGGTTAGGGTTACATATGCTAGGAAAGCCCAAGATAGGCCCAATAATATCCTACAACACTCCCCCTTTGTACTTCTTGATTTCTTCGTCTTCATGCTGTCGATGTGAGTCGAGTTCATTCGCAGTGCTAAACACATAAAAACCTTAGGGCCGGAAAACCCAGTGTGGGACAAAACCGGTACCTAGGAGAAACTGTGTAGCCGAATGATATAGGCCCAAATATCATGTAAGTAACTAACCACAAAACAGTGTGCCTCATCAAAACCTTGTCAGAGCAAACCCAATGGGAAAATCTCTGATCGAAGGAAAAAGAGTGCAACAATGGTAGTAGTAGGGATCAACCACAAAACAGGTGCCTCATCAAAACCTTGCTAGAGTAAACCCAGTGGGAAAAAAACTCTAGTCGAATGACAAAAGAGTACACAGTGGTAAGAAGTATACAACAGGATACTCCCCCTAATTTCGGCAATCTTAAGTGAGAAATGATGGGTACGTGTCTCGCTAAAAACCTTGCCAAGGAAAACCCAGTGGGAAAAAAACCTTGGTCTAAGGACAAAAAGAGTACACGAGCATGCGACTGGATGCTCCCCCTCACTTGCACACGACAGGGTGTGAGGATTTCGACTAAGTAGTAATTAGTGCAATAAGCATTCACCTGGATGCTCCACTTCACTTGCACACAACTGGGTGTAAAGATTTCATATTTCGAGAAAGAGTACGAGCATTCGACTGGATGCCTCATTTACTTGCACACGACTGTATGCAAGAAAATATAACGTGGAATAAAACGAGCATTCGACAGGATGCTCTTAAACTTCATATGTGAAGATTCATTTCGGCAAGAAATGCTAAATAGCATAATCTAGTCATGTATCTCTTGATCGATAACAACAAGTTGTCCTCAAATAAGACAAGTGTTTTATCTGTATCGTGAGACAGAGCATATGTAATTCAAATATGGCTAATACGAGCTCGAAGCCATATACACTCTCTAGTCGTCTCATAGAACACGAGTAGATCAGAGTGATTCGTTTGGAGTCATTCCAAGACCTCTAAGATATCGCCTTATTCCTAATGGCAAAGGCATACCATGTTAGGAATATCCCTTATGCGGGTCTGATAAGTAACCAGCATCGGTATAACCGAAAAAGGGTTGCGTTAATTCGAGTAACAAAGGGGGTAGGTACACTCGATGACGCAAAATGGGATAAGACAAGCCCTCATCCACAGTTACCTTAAGGTAATGGGAAAATGTCTTTTATGCCATTTCGATGGCAGCGTGTTAACGCGATGCTGTGTCGGGCTATACCATTCACAGCAGACCATATGTTCGTCCTAGCACATTAGACCAAGTGCAATAATGCGCTTATTGTACTTAGATATGAACATCATGATTCAATATCTCTTCATCGTCTCATCAGGGACGGACTGGGTCTATATCAATGTCTAGTGATCGAACGATCATGGGAGAATCTGACGACTTAGCGTCATGATGACTAAAAGGTCATAACACCTTCTGGGTGTAGTCTGAATCATGGACTTAGATTCAATCTTTACGGGACTCAATCATCGGGCTGAGTCACTAGCGTGTCTTCCCAAGATCCTTCATCTCGAAGGCAAATCCAAAAGTGGATCACATAATAAAACACGCAAGGGCATAATACTTGTTCAAGTATCCCAAGCTGATCAAGTACACACTTAGGCGGGTATACCACATCCGCTCGGATTATATTAATCCATATAGTGAACGTCTCATTTAATTGAGATCGTGTTCCGTGGTCAAGAACTACTTGATTCAAGCATTATGATGTCACACAGGGACCTTCATCTATATCTCTTTGTCTAAATCCCCATAGAGATAAAACCGTAACCACATTCATGGCTGCATACTCAGTTTTCCGGAAACTACTAAACTAGTAAAGTAGGAGACTGTTATAATGTCCATTACGAAGAAATCAACCATCTCGTAATCAATTCCAAGGTGTGAGAGAAGCCTTGCGCTACTAGGCGAGCATTCTACAATCTCATTATTCTTATCACCCTTCCTTACGAATAACCAAATAAACGAATTCGTTTAACATTGGTGGTGTTGGAGCTACAGGTCCGAACACACTTTCGCTAAGGAGTCTACTTGGATTGCAAGTTTCCATTAGTACAGTCTATTCTCCGTTGACTTCAGGTAACGGTGCATGGTTCTCTGTCATAATTTTCTCATATTATCAGTCGTCACCGAATATATGAACAAGTAATCAATGACAGTCTCGTTTTGCTTCAATATCGTCTAAGATATCATGATCGACAGATATTTCGAGATTCTTAGGATGAGGAGGAAATCACACATCTCCTTGATCCTTTATAATCTCGTGTGACAAACAAGTTTCAGTTCACCACCTCTGGGGCTGAACGAATTAAGAACCGGTCAACTTCCTCATATCTTAGGAAGGACGACAGACTGACGGCCGACGGAAGCGTCCTTTGCTTGGCGGGTTCGGCCAAAGCAACGTGTTACGACAGGAACACGGCGTCCGACAGGGACGTCTATCCTTGCAAGCATTTTGCAGTAGGTATAAATGATCTCGTGACATCTCATAAAGTCATTAAATGCGTCTGGCATTTAGTTAGACTTAAGGGAGTCTATGCACTTACTTATCACTAAGTGCAGTTTTGGGGATCAAACTAAGACTAAGTGGATTATGCCATGTTACTTCACGTCGTTCCTTATCAACGGTAACGTGCAAATCTCCCCCTAACAATGGGGAGAACAGTCTTAGCGATGTCACTTTCGCATATCATGCGGTAAAGAGATCGCTTGGCAAGGTTACTCTATCAAATGATAGGCATGGGATTCATAATCGACTTATGTCCCCTTCAGAGGTCCATATTTTGAAAGCTATAGCGGCTCAATCAAAATATTAAGCACTCAAACACGTGTTTATATGAGGCATCTGGCTCATAACCAGTAACCAACTGGTACGCATTTAGTGTTTTGAGTAACTATGAGCCTCAGACGGACCAATGCAGCAAAATAGCATGACCCCACACGGAAATATAAATCTTGGTGCACAAGACCAAGAAGTGCGTGCAATCATTTGTAGTCGTATCATCAACCTTTCCGTGAGTCCATTTGGGTCTGAACATAATCGACAGGATGTTCAATTTTCAAACTCAAGTAATTCAAATCGAAATTTCGATTCTTACTCTTCGGTATTATCAAGTCGACTAGACTTTTCAGGATAATCCGGATCATGAGCCATCAACTTAATGATAGGGCTAAAAGTTTGGGAAATGCTGCATTTCTATGAACAACAATAATCATGTGACCTATTGTCGATGCATCAACCATAACCATTTATATTTATGGTCCGTCTTATGGTTGGATAAGTCCACAATAACTCCTTCAATTCTTTACAAGAATTCTACGAGTACTTTTCGTGATCTTTACACATACTAGTCTTTCAAAGTGAGCATTAGTGGCATTAATTTCGGATTAATCACGAAATATATCCTCAAATAGAATCCAAATGCGATGCGATTATAAATCAACCATCGTCTTTTGACCCAGGAATATCTCATCCGGTCAATGCCACAATATCAAAATGCTCTTATCAATCAACGATAGGCGAATGATAGTACAGACAATCATGTCTTAGCATCTAAATCATTTATCATTCGACGACAGGCGAAATGATAAGGTAACTTTAAATGCTTTAAAGAATGTGCTAGCAACCACTTGAAAGACATTTCAACTCCTCTAAAATATGCTTTTGGTCATATTGAATGGAGGCTATGTAAAGAAATTTTAATTCTTTCATGAGCTATTACCAGATAACACTGGTTTTCTCGAATATTTTATAACTCAACAAGGTACGGCAGGACCTACATGAATATAAGATCTCATATTTGACAAATTAATTTGGTTTTACCAAAGATTTTGATTTGGAACGACAGGTCCAGAATCGTTGCACTGAGTACTCTTTTAGGCAAATAGTTGGTGAAATTATACGGTACACTGTTACCCACTATTTTCAAAAAACCAACTACACCACAAGTATTGCCTAAAATTTCATAATTTAAAGTTTGGTCACATTTGTCAAAGGAATTTGCTCAAAGCACTTTAAATTATTTCGAGAAATTTCGTAAACAGGCAAACCACAATCCAAAAGTATGGTCCAAATGGAAAAATAATATTCCAAATGGAAAACATAATCCAGATGAGCGAAAAAATGGCTCAATGATTTATCAAAATCTATAAAGAAAGGTATCAAACTCATTTGAGCCACAAAATCGGGGGTCTCAAGAGTTTCCTTTCAGTTAGCTTTAACCACATTAGCATCGGTTTTTCTTCCACCTTTATAATAGTTGTGAACTATTTAAGGAGTAACCATGCATGACCTTTGTCTTTATAGCATAGAGTTGGCTCTTTGAACATTATCTCTTGTTTTGTGACAACGGGCCATATTTTTCCTTTCAATTACTGTCTTGGAGCCACAGGTTTTCGATTTTGACGATTGTCTAAAATCTCGCTTGGCTAAGCAATTCATCGGGATTGCGACAGTTCGAGACAAATAACACTTGTCTCAGTTCTCGATTCGTGGAAAAAAAAATGTACACGAAGAGCATTAATATCAGGCAAACAATTCGCCATTGACCGAATAGGATTAAAACTACTCACCGGGGAAATTTTCTAATCCAATAACATATGGGCGATAAAGGAACATGGTGAATATAAATTCACGATACTGCTTATGGAATACAATTTCCAAGCTAGTATTTTGGTGAAAGATAGCTCCAATATGTCAATTTCAGACATTTGTTCACCATAGACGTCATCACGTCTTAAATGTGGCGGCGGAAAAAAAAATCAACGCCTTAGCATTCATCTCGAGGATAACAACAAACTCGTGTTTTACTCATCAAAGATGGCATCCAAAAAAAAATTGGGCATCACATTTTTCACACATCAGGGTGAGTAACATGTGGTGACGGGTTAAAATCAACGTTTAAACAGTCATTTCGCAAGTATGTTTTTACGATTTTTCTCATCATAGATGGCATCCAACATGTGTTGGGAAATCTGGATTATTTATCATATAAAATGACTGGTTTATATGTTTATGGTTTGCACAAGCATAAACTTTATTTCGAAACGACAGGTTCGAAAAATAGTTTTGCTTTTAATGTGAATAGGTTCTCATTGATCGAACGACAGGTCGATACAGAGACACCAATTCGGCGAAACATACATCACTATATAAACACACTCGGGGAAATTATTATTTAGTCAACCCCTTTCGGTAGCTCTACTTGAAAAACGACCAGGAAAGACGGTGAGGGTGGAGGGCACGAATGCCACTTAAAACCCGACCTCATTAGGATATCGACTTCCGCCTATATCTTTCCTAGACATCGTATCCAAATAGGTGAGCCTATTTAGGGAAGGTTCATAATTTTTCCAACTTAAATGTGAAAATATATGATTTCGCAAATTACCATATTTTACACAAGTGTACATGACAGTAAATCAATACATAGATCGTACCTGCTTGCATGATTAAATAATATAGCAGTAGCATGGTAGTACATATTAGCACAATCTAAATTTACTAATTTACACTAAGTAATATATTACTCAATATTTAATTATTCTATTGCTATATGTGTAAGTTCTATACATGGTAACTAAATCATTCATGTACGTAATATATTCTTAATTACCAATTAATTCTATATGGTAATTTTAACATGCAAAGTGATTAAATTTTACATGGAAACATATCAATTTATTCCATTAACGTGCAATTTTTTTTTATTCACTTGCCTTTTTAATAAATATATATGCATGTGAGTGAATATATAGACCGAATATTGATTTTTATCAAACATATAAACTGTTTTGCATACAAGTAATTACTACAGGACCATGCGTGTAATTTCAGTAAATTATTACATAGTCAGACCAAAAGATTCTGGCAAGATATAGTTTTGTCCCAGTAGATTTAATAGGTTACAGATTCGGTTCAAAAGATTTAGTTTTCCAACTCTACAAGTTTAATAGAGTAAACACTATCACGGCCATATCTAATTCATGCAATTTCAAGGTGAACCAATATAGACCAATAGATTATTCATTTAAGCAATATTGTATGCTCTATTGAGAATAGTACTGTCATACATATACATATTATGAGTTTTACATCACATACAAGTAAACAGTGGTGATTTATGGTACAAACATATATATTCATATTCTACTACTACCAAAATATCACACTTTTGTATGAACAGAGATGATCTCACATGCAATTGCATAATTATTTTTATACATAATCATAGTAATATGTAAAGTATTGTACCGTACGCCTCGTATTTTTGGAAGACCGATCGAACACCAAAAAAACTTTAAAGTTTGGCCGTATGTTTATAACTCAATATTCGAACTTAAACCCTGGTCTTCGAACAAATACCTCAATCTTCGCGAGCAAAGTGCCGATAACGTGTTGTGTGACATATTAGCTCGTTATAGATATATATAGAGATATGTATAGATATAGAGAGAGGTATGAGAAAAAACAGACGAAGTGTTTATTTATTAATATGATTGTACAGAGAGATACATCAAGAGACTCCTGACCCTCTTTATATAATAGAGGTTAGAGTTACATATGGTAGGAAGCCCAAAATAGTCCCAATAATATCATATAACAATTAGATTATTTATATTGGTAATTATTAAAACATAGTAAGAGTATTTTTGAAAAAATTTGATAAAATTGGGCAGTCTCATTTCTCTTAGATTGACTTATTATAATAGAATGATATACAAAAATTTCAAGATAAAAGTTATATATACAGTTAGAACATGTCAACACTTTGGTGCCCTACATAAATTAGGTCAGAACTGTAAGTTTGTGCTTAGAATATTGTTATAATATGATAATTATCGTCATAGTTACGTTGTTTGTGATTTCAACTAAAATCTTAAGCTCAATTGGTACCATAATAATGTTAGGGACCCAAGTGAAATCGACCAAATTATCAAATTTCCACTATAAGAGCCCTGATATCTGTTCCTCTTTAGAAAATCAGTCCACACGTTTTGCGTCATGGACCTCAGTCCACAGCCATCCGTATATATTTTTTAAATTTGAACCCTAATTCCACCGTCAAGCGCACTGGCGGAACTGGTATAGAGTTAGGGGGTCAGCTGACCCCCCTGACTTTTATATAAAATTTACTAAAATACCCATGTGGTATTAAGTTAATTACAAAATTAACATTCCATTTAAATGGAGTGTTTGTATTATACATACATAAAATTATCTCTATATATAAGTGATGACCTTAACACTAACAAAGTTCAAACTGAATCATTTATACGATGACCAGTCATACATGTTATTCTCAACACAAATTAAGTTGGAGCCACAACTGTTTTTTCCCTCTTTCTTAGTTTTTTTTTTTATCATAACTACTTAATTAGTTTGCAAAATTAATAATCTAATGTACTTTATTGATTCTATCCTTATTTGCTTAACAATTGTTAATTACTTAAAAAAGTTATGGTACTTTTTAATAGCTTTTTATCAGAAAAAGCTAGGTACTATATAAATTTGGAAAAATTTTAGTTAGTTCTTTATTAAGATAATTTTTTAATGGAACATGCATAAATCAATTGTGGATTTTAAATTAGTTAGTTGTTTAGTAGGTTGTTTACATAATGTCTAGCTTGTTATTTACACGTATAAATTAAGTTGGGTAAACTTACTGTTTGACTTATTTTAGTTGATTTCGAATAAAATTGTTGTTTTATTTTGTAACTTAATTAACTAGTTAACTTTATTGGTCTTTTTATTTTTTTATATGAATTAGTAGTTTATATTGAAAATGATATATTTGAAAGTTTGTCGAACGATGTTATTATGCATCGCTTTCAAGATATGGGTGACCGTATGAGTCGATTGTAAATTAAGTAACAATGTTTGACCTTTTGAAGTTTCGTTTTTCTTAATTTTAACTTTTTTTATTTTGTCAATATTTTGACCCCACTCGTTTAAAGTTCGGGTTCCGCCACTGGTCAAGCATGTATATTAGTATGCATTGCGTGTGTATATGAATATATTTAAGTAAAAAAGCGGGTCAACTTTCTAAGGCTTTTAAGTTGGGGATAATCTTGGTTTCGTTCAATTGAAACGGTGTTTCTCTAGTGTCGCCATAACCGCTAATGCCTGGATGAACACAGATGGATCACCTAATAGTATTTTTTTCCCTTTCTAAACTTAAGAGGGAGACAAGTTCAGAGAATAAAATATTGGCTTCAACATTTTTTATTTTTTTTATCCCTCATTTGGAGGTAAAATCTGCGAAACTTCGCAGGCGACAGGGTTCGAACCCTGACAGTGAGCATGATATACTCGGGTAACAAGCACATGGCTACCAACCACATGACTACCAACCACTTGCTCGTAAATATTGGCTTCAACTCTTTTACCATTTGTGGGAGATTTTCATACTGAGGACCATGGCATACATCACATAAGGACTTAATATACACATTCGGACTATTTTTTTCGTAGTAAAAGGTTAAGATCAAACTATGGTGAATCTCTTAGGTATGTTACTAGTAAACTCTGAGTGCAATTTCATGCACTTTTGATTTTGTTTTAATAAACGCGCATAGTCGACATTCTATGATTTCTATCTTTGAATTATAGGAAGGGTTTTGGTTTGGAGGTGATCCAGCTCATCCTAGTTAAATGACACCATTATTATAAGATAGATAGGAAAATTTAAAAGCTATTTGATTAGGGCCTGTGTTCTAGTCACATTAGAGCAAACACATCAACTACTATGAACTTTTTGTAAATGTATACATTTTTAAAAGAAACTACATCAACTACTTTCGAATTTTTGTAAATATATATATTTTTAAAGTTTTAATGTAACAATTTCAGACTGTGCCATTTTATCATGACTATACATGCATCTCTATCCCAACTTATCATATATTTAAAAAAAATCTGTTTTACTTTTTTTCTGTTTACTTTTCTCTCCATATTATTTTTCACTTACACTTGTAACGGGATGAGAAGTTAACGGAATGAAAAGAATTCCTATTAATTATTGATTCGGAAAAGCTTGTTATCGATTTCATTATTCATATAGGGAGTTTTGGCTCATATTTAACATAATGAGATGGTAGAGTAATTGTTATAAAGAAATAATGCCATAAATATTAATGCTATTGCTAGCATCCACATCAAATTCCCTAAAATTCTTCTTGTATTCGACGACTTAAAAATCCAACTTTTTTAGTTTGAAGTATCATTTATAATAGATCATTGTATGTTTCCTTGATATCCTCCCTATTTAGTAGGGGTGGTATCGGTTCGATACCAAACTTTTTTACTACATACCGATACCGTACCAAACTAGCTTGGTTTGAGAATTTTTATACCATTACTGAACCAAAAAATTCGGTATACCGAACTTTCGGTATACCAAACTATTCGGTTGATTCGGTTCGGTTTCGTTTTTATACCAAACTTGAGAGTTTACAAGTGATGATAGAAAAATGGTGCGATTTGGGAAAAAAAACATAATATAAAGTTTTAAAAATAGTAGATTAAAAATATATATTTATTTATATTATTATTATCTTTCTTTTTTCTTTGCATAGTAAAAACTATCAGATCTTTCTAGTAAAAGTTATAAATAAATAAAAATATTATAAGTATTCACTGGAAAAAGTAATATAAGTATATTATAACAACGTTAATAATTAAATCTATATAAGTCTTTTATTTTATTTGTCTATATAGTATATTTTAATATTTCTGTTTGAATCGGTACCATACCGAACTTACCAAACGAATACCGAAACCGAACCGACTTTCAAAGATCGGTTTGGTTGTACCGTACCGTAATGTCCGTATACCAAAACTCTTGGTACCGACTTGATCGGTTCGGTTCGAAAAGCGATCGGTTGATACAATTCGGTAAAAAATGTCACCCCTACTATTTAGTATTTTTTATAGTCTCCATAATAAAATAATAAAAAAACATATTAGTAAACTCAATTATTACATCTGTTTCACAACTGCATACATATTCCAAGAGATTGCAAATCAACCTACAATATATTTACACACTTTATCATATGGTACATACCAACAATTCACGAAGAATGAAGCAATTTATAAACATTTTAGTTAATTTACCTGGTGTAAAGAAACATGTGAAAATGAGATCGAATAGTATCAACTATAATGAGTGCTACTTATTCACAAGCAAAGAAAAGGAGTGCACGAAGTAATAGAAATATATTTGGAATAGTGGTTATTAGGAGATACAACGGTGAGGGTGACGAGGGTGTTGTAAAAGTAAAACATATATGAGGGTAATGTGGTAGTATTTTATTATTGAGGAAACGTTTGGTCTCCATGTATTTGAGGTGAATATATAGCGAAATTTATTATGATGATGATGAGGTAAAAATGAATCAAACAAAATGACCATTTAGTATACAATTTGAGATTTAATTATCAAAAACTCATGATTAAAATCTCTTTCAAAATTAAAAACTTATGCTACATAACATGATATTACTTCTGTTAACTCATCGTTTTTAACTTTTATGTTCATTGTTGTTAAGTATAACATCTTAAATAAGAGTTTATGAAATTCCTATCCGTTGTTCTAGTTGCAGTTATGCAGTTAGATTTCAAACACAGTTGCAACTGAGGTTGGAAGCTAAGTATAATGATGGACAGAACTTGTAAAGTTAAATATACTTGAATTAAATCACACGCACATTTAACAACGGAGTTCACCCAACTAGGCTACGTTTTCGGGGCACTCACCCATATTAATGATATTATAAAAGCTTATAAATGTATTGCTTGTGAAGTATGCTGAGATTTAATTCTTATTGAAAAACTCTCAGACTCGCTCTAGGTTTTTCTGCCCATCTCTATATTGCTCCTACCTTATATACACTTTAATAGTGTATTGTGTATGTCCGTATTAAAAAACATGTATAAGTTGTGTATTGTGTATGTATGTATTAAAGAGCATGTATAAATAATGTATTGTGTATGCCCGTATTAAAAAAATATGCATAAACTGTGTATTGTGTATGCCTATATTAAAGAGCATGTATAATATATGTATTGTGTATTCCTGTATTAAAGAGCATGTATAAATAGTGTATTGTGTGTGTCCATATTAAAAAACATGTATAAACTGTGTATTGTGTATTTCTGTATTAAAGAGCATGTATAAATAATGTATTGTGTATGCCCGTATTAAAAAAACATGTATAAATAATGTATTGTGTATGCCCGTATTAAAGAACATGTATAAAATATGTATTGTGTATGACTGTATTAAAGCGCATGTATAAACACTATATTGACAAGTTAATCGACATTTTTCATATCGAGAAATAGAATATGTCAACAACACATCACTTTTATCCAAATGCGGCAAAAAATATCACAAATTTTAGCCATCAAATTTTCAAAACTTATATCGATTTGAATTGCAATTATAACATCTTAGAACTACCAACCGAGACAACATCTAGATTGCACATCATCAAAATACTGCATATTGCACTACAAAACAACATAAACAAAACACACAAAGTGTAAATGGATAAACAATGTATTGTGTATGCCTGTATTAAAGAATATGTATAAAATATGTATTGTGTATGTTTGTATTAAAAAACATATATAAAAAATGTATTGTATATGCATGTATTAAAAGAACATGTATAAAAGATGTATTTTGTATGTTTGTATTAAACATGTGTAAAAAATGTATTGTGTATGCCTGTATTAAAGAACATATATAAAAAATGTATTGTGTATACATGCATTAAAAAACATGTATAAAAGATGTATTGTGTATGCCTGTATTAAAAAACATGTATAAAAAATGTATTGTATATGCATGTATTAAAAGAACATGTATAAAAGATGTATTTTTTATGTCTGCATTAAAGAACATGTGTAAAAAATGTATTGTGTATGCCTGTATTAAAGAACATGTATAAAAAATGTATTGTGTATACCTGTATTAAAGAGCATGTATAAAACAAATACACAATTATTAAAAGTGCAGTCTCAATGGATACTCAATGTACTATGTATGACTATATTAAAGAGTGTGCATAACAATGTATTGTGTATGCATGTATTAAAAAGCATGTATAAACTGTATATTGTGTATGCATGTATTAAAAAGTATGTATAAACAATATATTGTGTATGAATAATAACAAAAATACAAAGAAGGGGCATTGTCAATGAATACAAAATGTATTTTGTATGCTTGTATTAAATAGTGTGTATAAACAATGTATTGTGTATGCGTGTATTAAAGAGCACTATCAATGATAAAAGTGCATACATAATAGTGATAATTCATACAATAATTATTGTATATGCAATTCAACTAGTTTATGCACCGTATTAAAGTGTATATAATGAACAATGATTACAGTTATTATTAAGTATATAAAATTAATTACAATAATTTTTAAAAAATAAAAAAATACCTCGAAAATTGACGGATGAACTTATGACTATTGACGAGAAAATGGACACATATTGCCCAGTGAATTGTTGAAGATGATGATCAAAATAACCGAAAATTGACGGATGAACTGATCGGAGAAGACAATAACGAGACCTGTGAATTGACCGGAGAAGAAGATTGAACTCGGATAGAGACTTGTGAACTGATCGGAGAAAAAGATTGAACTATTTTTAAAGAAAAATATAGAAAGAAAAAGATTTCTCTGTTTTTAAGAAAAAGAGAGAGAGAGACTGAGAGAGAGAGACTGTTAAAAAAAATAGAAATGATTTATTATTTATAATTTTAATTAGTTGTATGTTTTGGGAATAAAGTGTTGGTGTATAATTTTTTGGTAATTAGTTTAAAATAATTGTATGTTTTGATAATTTTCCCATTATTTTATGGAAACAGTAACCAGATTGAAATCAATTGAAGTTGCAATTGAATATAGAAAGTCGTATACATTAATTAGGGTTTTCAAAACACTAGATAAATTTAGAAAAAGCAGTGGGAGCATACAAAAACTTTATCAAAAAAATGTGAAAGGTATGTGGGAGAAAATGAGATTGCCGCTATTCAATAATAAACTCTTTCTCTCCAAACCAAAACTTCCTTTTCTTTCTAATTATTCCAGTATATAAAAGATGGAGATTAGGGCGAATCATTGCCTAGAAATATCATTAGTTAATTAATCTAAGTTTAGGCAATTTATTATTTATTACTACATTTTTCTTTTAGTCAATTGTTGGTTTTATTAATATGAAGGGGCAGTCGTTCTATAAGAAGATACCTTTTTTTCCCAAAACCATCAGTTACTCGGATCATATCTCAGAAATGCATAGAACAGAGTCAACATACAGAAACGCTAAAGAACTAACCGGACAAAAGTTACATTTAAAAAGCATATCAAGAACTAAAAACAACAAAAACATGAGAGTACCCCAATCAAACCCCGTTAATACCCAAATGGCCAATTTCACAAAGCCTAAATAATCCAGATGCCCCTAACTCTATCCCCTAGAAGTAAAGACAGATAATAAAAATAGAGCATCAGCAAGCCAACCAAAAATTTAAGTCCGTTGATCCTAAAATGCAAACAAGACGACAACAGACAGAAACCAAGCAATTATACTAAATCAAACATGAATTTGAGGCATGAACCTCCTAACAAGAAAGCTACAGTACATCATTCTCAAATTTAAACATACAAACAATGAAATAAGTTCAGGGACATAAACAGGAAGCAACAATCACATACATTCATTTGTCTGAAATAAATACTGAAAGCCTGTAAAAAGAAGCTATAGTTGCCTCGACCCAATCAACCCACAAATACAAACTCGCATCCAATAAAACAACTCAATTTGCAGATATTGCATTTAAGAAACAAGTGAAACAATCTACAATTAAAAAAAACAAAATAGAATAAGTTGGAAAAAGCAGGGAAGCCTAAAATGAGGTTTACTAACCTGAAAGGAGAGAGAGAGAGATTGAGAAATTACTCGTCAGACGAATTAATAATTATGGCATATGGAAGTAAGGGGCAAATCCTCCGATTAAGGTTTCTGTAGATGACAGAGAGAGGGAAGGATGCTTAACACCATTACGGCCAAGTAGCCTTCATAGCGATGGCAATGTATGTAAATATGTATGTGTAATTTATACACGGGGAACAGGACCACTATTTATGTAGGCTGCAGACTGACGGTGGCGTAAATATGAACGAGTTCTCATATTTACTCCACCGCCGGTCTATTAAAGGTGAATATGTACTAGTTCTTATATTTACACCATCAGTAAGCGGTTTAAGCTGCAAACTTTCCAAGCTAATTTAAGCACCGACTTAATTAATCCCTCCTCCTACATTCCGACATCTATTAAAACTTAACATTAAAAATAAAGGTGAATATAAAGAAGAAAAACTAGTACATAAATCAATTCCATATCGATCTACTCATCCAATTTATTTTCCTTCAATTTTGAGAACTGGAAAAATAAGAGATTAGTTTGAGCTAATATTCACAACCATTCATAGTGACAGTTGATTGCTAGTTTTAAAACCATATACCATATTTAAGACACCCGTGACATTTTTGCTTTCAGCAGCCCAAACAAAACATCTTCAGCTGATAGACTGAATTAGAAAAAAAAGGTTATTACTTTGCTTTACGATACCTGTAGAACGTCTTGCCTATCCAGAGTCCGGACGTCATTTTCCCCATCATATTATTCCAAGAATCACATCATGTCCACACCAGCACGCTAGCATACCATCGGAAATGAAGTGCATGTACTGAAGTGAACCTCGCATGGTAACCCACAGCTTTGATTTGAGGGTAGAAAACTTGTGAAACGACGATAGCTTACTCTAAAAATTTATGTTACGAGAACTGTATAAAAACACAAGCTGGAGAAAGAAAAAAGAGTACGATCTACAACAATGAAAAAAAATTCAGTTGCCTGTCCATCCCCGAGAAGAATTTTTCAATTTTTCGACCAAAATTAATGATTCCAATGGTCACTTTCGATACGTATAAATAAGTTTCAAATTTTTTATGGAACTTAGTTGAATCTGGTCAAAAAGGTCAATTGAGATGTAAAATAAGATTTTTCAAAAAGGGCTGCAACTTTGAGCAGTAACCATACTTGTTTTAGGATTTACTCTAGGAGGTTGTAAGTACTAAAGCCAACTAATTCAATCTTTTCCCAACAAGAGGAAGACTAGAAAACAAGAACATGGGCACAACAACATGCCACGAAATGAAAGACCAACAGCCGAATGTTTTTTGGTTCCTGCCTACTGTGTTGCATAGGATTTGCCTGCTAAATGCGCAAAATAAAATAAAAAATTATGACCAACTTACGTCAATCATTATACACATTACTTATAGAGATACCAACAAATAGCAACATACATTAAAAAGGTCATAAGTATCACTTGCGCTCCGTCCACCTCCGGTACAGGTACATAGCACAAAAAATGAGAAAGCTGTTATCAGAAACGAGAACAAATAAGTCAATCAAAATACAGAACAGAAGCACAGAGACATGCACTACCCAGCCCAGGTGAGCACGCACGAGAAAATAATAAAAACCTGCCATTATACTTCACTACTAAGATAATCAATCATGTAAGTAGAGTGTAAGAAACATAGTTAATATAGCTCGCAGCAAAATTGTGATAAAAAATAATGCAGATATAAAATACAACCATACAGAAATAGGTGTTTAATACTCGAAGTGCCTTAAAATATATTAATAAAGAGCAAACAGGTAGACGGGGCTTGCACAATATGTAGTTGGGGAGGATCCGCATACTCAGCCACATCCCTTCACCCATAATCCTCAAACTCGACGACTGTCCTAAAATATAAGTATATAAATAAGCAAGTTCCAAATATAATAAAAAAACAACATAAAGGATACTAGAACAACGCAATAGGCTACTAAATAGATAAATAAATATGAAAGGAAATTAAGAGCGGGTAACACCCCCGTACATAAGTCTCTTCTAATCCATCTACACCTGCTCCATATTATAAACAAGTACAATCATAAGAATTCCTTTAAATTCATAGCAAAACACGATACTGTTAAAATAAAACCGTTCCCATTGACCAACACCAAATTGAAAAAGTCACGATAAAAAAATCAATATTGTGGAAAATGTGATAAACATTTTTATTTTGTAATATTATCATAAAATAATAGTTGTTAGTATTAATTAAGGTGGTTGTTAGTAGGTTGTATTATTTAGTTAGTGTGCTAGCTAGTAGTTGGTGGGGGCATTTATTGTAGATTTGTATCAGCCTGTATATAAGGCTACATATGTATAACTCTAAGATCAGAAAATAATACACTTGATTTTATCTTTATTTCAAATTACTTACACCTAATTTCCTAAATCAACAAGTATAACAAACAAATACACGCCGCCAACACATGCTAATGCTGTATATCCGAAAAAATAAACATGTTACTCGATTCAAATTTACCTCCATAACGTCAAGACTATGTAATCAAATAACTTAAGTCAAGACCCAGCGCCGTGTCACCCATATCTTGAACACTTCTAGCGCAGCATATTTTACTTGTTCTCCACCATCCATACCCGGTACAAGTACATGTACAATGCACATAGATTAGGCAAAGGTTATCTTGAGAACAAAAACATGAATGAAAACACAGGGCGCAAGCATAAAAACATGTACTACCTACCCATAATATCTATTTATTATATAAAAATTATATTAACCATGACCCTAAACATGTTCCAAGATGAATCACCCTTATCCCACACTAACATGCCAAAGAAAATAATAACACTCATAACAGCCTTGTTACAAAAATTAATAATAAAAATAGAGTTAAATATTAAGTAGAGAGAATAAAAATAGAGTTAAATATTAAGCAGAAAGAATAAATGTGGTGTTGTACCCAAATGATACACCCACATAAACTATATTAGAAACAAGTCAAATTAGATAATTACATCTTAGGTCCAAAAGTAAATAGTAAATAACTCAAAAGGACAAATGCTAAATATGACTATATTCTAACACCCCCACTCAAGCTGGAGCATACAAATCAAATATGTCCAGCTTGGAACACATAGATTGAAACAAAGGTCCAGATAGAGGTTTGGTCAAAATATCGCCTAACTGAGAACCGGAGCTCACGTATGGGGTGCAAATTTCCTTCTTGACGGTCAACTCCCGGATAAAATGACAGTCAACTTCAATATGCTTCATTCTCTCATGAAAAACCGGATTATTAGCAATAAATATAGCAGACTGGTTATCGCAAAACATAGACATTAGATCATTGATGACAACACCAAAAACACGAAGAAGAGCGCGAACCCATATCATTTCTGAAGCAGTATGAGCCATAGCAGGATACTCGGCTCCAGCACTTCAGCGAGCAACAACATTTTGTTTTTTACTACGCCATGTAACAAGATTAGAACCAATAAAAGTACAATATCCAGATGTAGACCGCCTATCAGAATAGTCTCTAGCCCAATCAGCATCACTGAGGCCTGTAAGCGATAAAGAAGATGGACAATATAATAAACCACGACCAGGCACCTTTTAGGTAACGCAAGATCCGACAAACAGCCTCAAAATGAGGATAACGAGGAGCATGCATGAATTTACTGACCACCCCCACTGCGTAAGTGATATCAGGGCGAGTCACTGTAAGATAAATAAGCTTCCCAACAAGGCGACGATAGCGAGCAACGTCAGAAAATAACGCACCAATTTCTGTATCAAGTTTTACCGAAGAATCCATACGCGTATCAGCATGACGAGAACCCAATAAACCAGTTTCAGATAGAAGATCCAACACATATTTTATTTGAGAAAGAGTAAGTCTGTTAGTAGAGCGGGATACCTCAATACCAAGGAAATACCGAAGAGCACCTAAGTCTTTAGTATGAAACGTTTGTCCTAAATGACGTTTCAAAAGAGTAATACCGTCAGCATCATCTCCGGAAATGCTTATATCAACATAAACAATAAGAACAATAATACCCGAAGAAGTTTGTCGAGTGAAGACTGGGTGATCCGAGTGAGAAAGAATAAAACCATAATCAATGACACTACTAAATCGACCAAACCAAGCACAAGGCAATTGTTTTAACCCATATATAGAACGACGAAGGCGGCAAACAAGTTGCTCACTCCCAGATATAACGTAACCAAGCGACTGATCCATATACACCTCTTCCTGAAGTTCACCGTGTAAGAATGCGTTTTTAATATCAAGTTGATACGAAGGCCAATTGCGACTTACCGTGACAGAAAGAAGTATCCGAACTGAATTTAGACGAGCAACAGGAGAGAAAGTCTCTTTATAGTCAACACCATAAGTGAGTATATCCTTTAGCCACGAGACGGGCTGTCAACCGCTCAATAGAACCATCGGCTGATATTTGACCGTATATACCCTACAACACCCAACTGTCTTTTTTTCAGGTGGCAAGGCTGTAAGCTCCCATGTGTGATTTTGATGAAGAGCACTCATTTCCTCATCCATAGCGAGCTCCAACCAGAAATAGAATTTGCCTCTCTAAATGATTTTGGAACACAAATAGAAGACAATGCACACGTAAAATAATGCATACACGAAGAAGTACGATGATAAGAAACGAAATTGGCAATGGGATGTCGAGTACAAACACACTTTGCCTTTCGTAAAGCAATAGGTAAATCATCAGGGTTAAGAGGAGATGGTGAAATAACAGGTATTGGAGATGATACAGGAGGCGAAGGTGCAACAGGCATGGAAGATGTCGAGGTCGGGTCAAGTGATAAAACTTTCCGATTTTTAGACCGCTTATAAACCTTTAAAACAGGAAGAGAAGAATTATCAATAACAGTAGAAGGCATTGGAAAAGGAATGGGCTCAACAACACAAGAAGGATGAACAGCCGACTCAATATTAGAGCTCGATATAATATCCGAAAAGAATTGAGCACCATTAGAAGTAAAGAATGAAGTAGACTCAAAAAATGTAACATCGGCACTCACAATGTAGCAAGAGAGTCGGGATAATAACAACGATAAGGTTTTTGAGTTCGGGAGTAGCCAACAGATACACATTTCCTGGCACGGGGAGAAAGCTTATCCTGTCCTGGATCAAGAATATGAACAAAGGCAACACATCCAAAAATACGAGTAACGGAAAATGGATCAATATCAGGATATATGAGCGTAAAAGGAGATCGATTAGACAACCACAGAAGGCATACGATTTATAAGATGACACGCAGTCAAAACAGCATCTCCCCAAAAATGCTTAGGAGCCTTCATATTAAAGAGCAAAGTACGAGCAACTTCTAATAAATGCCTATGTTTGAGTTCAGCAACGCCATTTTGTTGCGATGTATGTGCACATTTTGTTGCGATGTATGTGCTCAACTAGTCTGATGAATGATCCCACGATCAAAACAAAAGGATTCCATAACAGACTGAACATACTCTAATGCATTATCAGAACGAAATATCTTAATCTTCTTATCGAATTGGGTGAGAATTTCATTATAAAACGAGTCACAATAAACAGTAATTCAGTTCGGTTTTTCATTAAAAACAACCAAGTCATACGAGAAAAATAAACAAAAATGACAATATCGAAAACCATTATGAGTAGAAGTACGAGGACCCCATATATCAGAGTGAACCAGATCAAATGGTTTAGCCTGCCTACTTACACCACGACTGGGAAATGAGCTACGATGATGTTTCCCGAGCTGGCAAGCCTCACACTCTAGAATGGAAACACGGCTTAAGGCAGGAATGACTTGTTTAAGTTTAGCCAGAGACGGATGACCAAGACGAAAATGCCACTGGAGTGGAGAAACACTAGTGTGCTCAATGCTGATGAATATGAAGAAATAAAACTATTATGATCCAAATAATACAAACCATCCTTCTCATATCCTGAGCAAATCGTCCGATTTGTTTTGAAATCCCGAAAAATACAAGACTTGGGAGTAAAAGTTACAGCACAATGTAGAGATTGAGCCATCTTATTAACAGAGAGCAAGTTGAACGGAAAATCAGGCACATAAAGACTGTAAGATAATGCTAAAGAAGGATGAGCGCAAAGAACACCTATTCCAGAAACCGGACGAGAGGAACCATCAGCTAAAACGATATGATGACAAATAGATTTCAGATTAGAAAACAACGATGAGTTACCCGACATATGTGAACTGGCACCCGAGTCTAGGAGTCATGAAGTATACGAGGATGCCACAAAAGCAACACTCTCCGAGTTAGCTAATGTAACAATAGGATTAGAAAACGAGGAGGTTTGTAATGTCCGTAAAAGCTCACTAAGTTGAGTAATAAGTGCATCATAAGTAATATCAACCTTTTTACCGGATCCAGACATGATTTTAATCAAATAATCGCTAATAATGACTTGAAAAGTCTCAACATATACGTCAAATATAACCCAAATAACCAAAAAAAAAGCCTCAAATAAAAAATATATATATAACCACCAAACAATCTGGACCCAAACACGATTCCAAATAGCATCCAACTTTCTATTTCAGACCATAGACTAAATAAAGCATCTTAAAAGAAACCCAGATACATGTAAACACGAGCCGAGAAACTTGCTCTTTAGCCACAATCTTCAATTGAACATCGGATCAACAAATTAAATACAAAACCAGCTTACATTGCTGTAGGACGAGTAGATATTATAAAAAATCTGGCCAGAAAATATCCTATGCGCCGATAACAGCGGCGGCCGTCGGAGCTCAGCCGCGCGTGGCGGCGCGTCCGACGACCAACGGGTCTGTAACTCTCAGACCTAGGTTGACTGAGCAAGGGAAGAAATAATATGGGGTTAGTTTACTGTTTCGACGTTGGGACAGTGGTGGACCAGAGGTGGCAGCGACGAAATTAGGGTTTTGAAAGAGGTGGCTCTGGTACCAAGTTAAATATTAAGGAGAGAGAATAAATGTGGTGTTGTACCCAAATGATACACCCACATAAACTATATTAGAAATAAGTCAAATTAGAGTATTACATCTTAGGTCCAAAAGTAACTAGTAAATAACTTAAAAGGACGAATACTAAATATGACTATATTCTAACAAATAGAATAAGACGGAATAGCAGGGAAGCGTAAATTGAGGTTTACTTACCTAAAAGGAGAGAGAGAGATTGAGAAATTACTCGTCTGACGAATTAATAATTATGGCATATGGAAGTGAGGTGCTAATCCTCAAACTCGGCGACTGTCCTAGAATATACGTATATGAATAAGCAAGCTCAAAATATAATAAAAAAATAACATAAAGGAAACTATAACAACGCAATAGTCTACTAAATAGGTAATTAAAAATTAAAGGAAATTAAGAACGGGATACCCCTGTACATAAGTCTCTTCCAATCAATATGCAACTAGTTTTATCTTTCTACAAGGATCATCTGCACCTGCTCCATATTATAAACAAGTACAATAGTAAGACTTCCTTTAAATTCCAAGCAAAACACGATACCGTTAAAATAAAGACAGTCCCATAGACTAACATCAAATTGAAAAAATAGCGATAAAACAATTTCAATATAACAAACATTCCGACATCTATTAAAACTTAATATTAAAAATAAAGGCGAATTTGAAGAAGAAAAACTAGTACATACATCAATTCCAAATCGATCTACCCATCCAATTTATTTCCTTCAATTTTGAGAACTGGAAAATAAGAGATTAGTTTGAGCAAATATTCACAACCATTCATAGTGACAGTTGATTGTTTTCAACAGCCCAAACAAAACAACTTCAGCTGACAGACGGAATTAGAAAAAAGGTTATTACTTTGCTATACGATACCGTTCTTGCCTATCCAGAGTCCAGACGTCATCTTCCCCATCATATTATTCCAAGTATCACATCGTGACCACACCAACATGCTAGCATACCATCGCAAATGAAGTGCATATCCCACCAATGCATTATTGACAAGTGAACCTCGCATGGCAACCCACAGCTTTGAATTTGAGGGTAGAAAAAGCTTGTTAAACGATGATAGTTTACTCTAAAAATTTATGTTACGAGAAGAACTGTATAAAAAACACAAGCTAGAGAAAGAAAAAAGAGTATGATCTACAAGAATGAAAAAAAAAACTTTCAGTTGCCTATCCTTCCCCAAGAAGAATTTTTCAATTTTTTTACCAAAATTAATGATTCCAATGGTCGGTCACCTTCGATACGTACAAATAGGATTCAATTTTTTTATGGAACTTATAAGAATCTGGTCAAAAAGGTCAATTGAGATGTAAAATAAGATTTTTCTAAAAAGGGCTGCAACTTTGAGCAGTAACCATACTTGTTTTAGGATTTACTGTAGGAGGTTGCAGCAAGTAATAAAGCCAAATAATACGAGAAGAACTGTATAAAAAACACAGGCTAGAGAAAGAAAAAAGAGTATGATCTACAAGAATGAAAAAAAAAAACTTTCAGTTGCCTGTCCTTCCCCGAGAAGAATTTTTCAATTTTTTGACCAAAATTAATGATTCCAATGGTCGGTCACCTTCGATACGTACAAATAGGATTCAATTTTTTAATGGAACTTATAAGAATCTGGTCAAAAAGGTCAATTGAGATGTAAAATAAGATTTTTTTAAAAAGGGCTGCAACTTTGAGCAGTAACCATACTTGTTTTAGGATTTACTGTAGGAGGTTGCAGCAAGTAATAAAGCCAAATAATGCAATCTTTTTCTAAAAAAGAGAAAGACAAGAAAACAAGAACCTGGGCAAAGCAACATGCCACGAAATGAAGACTAACAGCCGTATGCTTTTGAGTAAATTAGTCTTTAGTGACCTGGGTTTTGGCCTATTTTAGGATAAGTGACCTAAGTTTTTTTTATTTCGGTTTTGTGACCTAAGTTTAACTTTGTTAGCATTTAGTGACCTGCCATCCTATTTTTCAAAAAAAAAAACACATTTCTTGCTAAAAAGACTAAAATACCCTCATTAAACTGAAATTTTCCTCCAAAATCTGAGGGTATTTTAGTCCGTTTAGCAAGAAATATGTTTTTTTTTTGAAAAATAGGATGGCAGGTCACTAAATGCTAACAAAGTTAAACTTAGGTCACAAAACCGAAATAAAAAAAACTTAGGTCACTTATCCTAAAATAGGCCAAAACCCAGGTCACTAAAAACTAATTCACCCTATGCTTTTTGGTTCCTGCATACTGTGTGCATAGGCTTTGCCTGCTAAATGTGAAAAAAAAAAAAAAACTTATGACCAACTTACATCAATCATGATACACATTACTTATAAAGATACCAACAAATAGCAACATACATTAAAAAGCTCATAAGCATCACTTGCATTCGTCCACCTCCGGTACAGGTACATTGCACAAAAAATGAGAAAGATGTTATCAGAAATGAGAACAAATAAGTCAATCAAAATACAGAACAGAAGCACAGAGACATGCACTACCCAAGCCCAGGTGAGCACGCACGAGAAAATAGTAAAACCTACCATTAAACTTCGCTACTAAGATAATGAATCATATAAGGAGAGTGTAAGAAACATAGTTAATATAGGTCGCAGCAAAATTGTGATAAAAACTAATGCAGATATAAAATACAACCAGAAAGAAATAGCTGTTTAACACTCGAAGTACCTTAGAATATATTAATAAAGGGCAAACAGGTAGACGGGGCTTGCACAATATGTGGTTGGGGAGGATCTGCATACTCTGCCACATCCCTTTGCCCATAATCCTCAGACTCGACGACTGTCCTAAATATAGGTATATGAAAAAGCAAGTTCAAAATATAATAAAAAAAACAACATAAAGGAAACTATAACAACGCAATAGGCTACTAAATATATAAATAAATACGAAAGGAAATTAAAAGCGGATAACCCCTGTACATAAGTCTCTTCCATTCAATGCAACTTGGTTTTTCCGTCTACAAGAGTCATCTACACCTACCTGCTCCATATTATAAACAAGTACAATTGTAAGAATTTCTTTAAATTCAAAGCAAAACACGATACTGTTAATATAAAATCGGTCCCATTGACCAACACCAAATTGAAAAAGTCGCTATAAAAATATTAATATAACAAACAAAAACACACGCCAACAGTTGCTAATGCTGTACATCCGAAAAAATAAACATGTTGCTCGATTCAAATTTACCTCCATAACGTCAAGACCACGTAATCAAATAACTTTAGCCAAGACCCATCGCTGTGTCACCCATATCTTGAACACTTCTAGCCAAGCATATTTTACTTGCTCTCCATCCACACCCGGTACAAGTACAGGTACAATGCACATAGATATGAGGTAAAGGTTATCTTGAGAACAAAAACATGAATGAAAACACATGACACAAGCATAAAGACAACATGTACTACCTACCCATAATATCTATTTATTATATAAAAATTTTATTAACCATGACCCTAAAACCATGTTCCAAGATGAATCACCCATCCCACACAAACATGCCAAAGAAAATCATAACACTCATATCAGCTTTGTTACAAAAATAAGTCCTCTAAGGGGGAGTATAAGAAATTTATAGTTCACACTTCTATCACAGCAATAATATGATAAAAACTAAGTCAAAATTTCAATACAGTCATACAAAAGTAGTTGTGAAATACATAATCAATTATCTAATGTCTTTGGTAATCAACCTTTTAACTTTGTTCAAATTTGTTTGATTTTGTTAATACCGTTTTTCATCAATTTCGAATGTTTCCATGTAAATAAACGATGAGCAGTGAACACACTGAACGTTTTATTCATCTAAGTTGAAGGAAAAAAACGTCATTTTACGCTTTAAACTAATCTCATCCATGGGCCATAAATAAGAAAAACACGTACTTTCTAATATATATATATATAGATAATACCTAAATTACAATTAAGAAATGAGAAAACAATGAAAGGGATAGACAAGAAGGATAAGGGTTTGATGATGGACGGCATAGGTGGTTGGTGGGTGGAGGCGGTTAAAAAAAGGGTGAGTTAAGGTTTTGCAGATTTAACTGGGAGCAGAAAGTTGTAAAATAATATGTCGTCCCTGTAATTTAATCTCATCCATGGGTCATAAATAAGAAAAACAAGTACTTTCTAATATATATATATATATAATACCTAAATTACAATTACGAAATGAGAAAACAATGAAAGGGATAGACAAGAAGGATAAGGGTTTGATGACGGACGGCATAGGTGGTTGGTGGGTGGAGGCGGTAAAAAAAACGGTGAGTTAAGGTTTTGCAGATTTAACAGGGAGCAGAAAGTTGTAAAATAATATGTCTGGTCCCTGTAATTTAAACTCAAAACTATCTAGCTTCTATAAAATTTATAGGTTCTTTCACCTATATCGTCTACATAAAACATAAATACAAATCAGAGTATATAAAAATAAGGCAACCCTGTACACAAGTCTTGCACATGGTAGTGCAAGTCATAGTTGTATTGTTTCAGATATTCCATCCATCGTCGTTGTCGCATATTTAGATCACGTTGGGTAAAAATATGCCCTAAGCTCTTGTGATCCGAGAACACTTCGAACTTTTCCCCGAACAGATAATGCCTCCATATCTTCAACGCATGAACTATTGCCGCTAGCTCTAGGTCATGAGTCGGATAGTTCTTTTCGTGAATCTTTAGTTGTCGCGAAGCATACGCGATAACCTTTCTGTCTTGCATCAAGACGCAACCCAAACCTTCCTTCGAGGCATCGCAATAAACTTGGTAACCCTTCCCTTGCTCGGGAATAACTAGTATAGGAGAACTAGTCAACCGCTTCTTGAGCTCTAGGAAGGCTTTCTCGCAAGCCTCACTCCACACGAACTTCACCCCCTTCTTGTTAAGGCAAGTCATTGGAGTTGCCAACTTCGAGAAATCCTTCACGAACCGTCGATAGTATCCCGCTAAACCCAAGAAACTACGAATCTCGAACACATTTTTCGGTTGTGCCCAATTCGAAACCGCCTCAATTTTCGTCGCGTCTACCTTTACCTCTTCTTCCGAGATCACATGTCCAAGAAATTTCACCTCATTTAGCCAAAACTCACATTTGCTAAATTTTCCGTAAAGTTGGTGCTCCCTCAACGTGAGCAACGCTAAACGGAGATGTTCCTCGTGTTCCTCTCTTGAACTCGAGTAAATCAAAATATCGTCGACGAAGACCACCACGAACTTCTCGAGATACTCCTTAAAGATCCGGTTCATTAACTCCATAAATGCCGCCGGCGCATTAGTTAACCCGAATGGCATGGTCACAAACTCGGTGTAACCATACCGGGTCCTAAAGGCCGTTTTCAACCTCATCCTTCATCCTCAATTGGTGATAGCCCGATCGCAAGTCGATTTTTGAAAAGAACGTCGCTCCCTTCAGTTGGTCGAACAAATCGTCAATTCGAGGTAGTGGGTACTTATTCTTAATAGTCACCCTATTTAGCTTTCGATAGTCGATGCACATCCTCATCGATCCATCCTTCTTTTGCACGAATAAGGCCGGTGCCGCCCACGGTGACGTACTCCGCCTAATAAACCCCTTCTCTAGTAGTTCTTCTAACTGCTTACTTAACTCTTTTAATTCAGCCGGTGCCAATCGGTATGGGGAAATGGCTATGGGTGCCGTTCCCGGTACCAGGTCGATAGAAAAATTTAACCCTCTTTTCGGTGGTAACCCCGGTAGATCCTTCGGAAACACATCTCTAAAATCGTCCACTACGATTGGCCACATATCTATTTCCTCGTCGTTTTCCACTATCGAGAGACTAGCCAAAAGACAAGACAGGTTGCCCACAACCCGCTTGGAATAATAGGGAATAGAAGAAAGGGTAGCGTCCCTTTCTCCACGAAAGAACACCTCATCTCCGGATGAAGTTGTAAGGAAAATTTTTCGTCGAACACAATCGATGAAAGAGTTGAAATGAACCAACCAGTCCATTCCAAGTATCACGTCGAATCCCGACATCTCTATAACAACTAAATCATATATAAACACGTGGTCCGAGACCACCATCTCACAAGACCGACACACTTGGTCCAACACAACTCGACCCCCAACAGGAGTCTCTACAATGATCGGGTTCTCTAGAATCCTAATTTCTAACGATATAGACTCCACCAGACTTCTAGATATAAAAGAACGCGAAGCTCCCGTATCGAAAAGAACATGTGCCCAAGATGAGAACACAAGAACCATACCTTGTACATTTGCCGGATCTCCTTGGTTTGACAACTGTGGCAAGGCAAATAGACGAGCTTGGACGGGTGGGTTTCCTTGCGGTTCTCGATTTCCCCCATGATTTCCTCGGTTTCCCGGGCCTTGATAGCCTCCCCAGTAGTTCCCACGGTTTCCCCCTCCTTGGTGGTTACCTCGAAACCCTCCCCCTTGGTTCCCAGGTATTTGGTATTGTGGTACGAATTCCGGTCCTCTTGGTGGTGGTGGTGGCGGCAACCTAGGTTGGTTAAATGGTCGGTTGGTGTCGATTCTTCCTTGTCCCAAGGTACAAACTCTTGCCGTATGTCCAAACCGGTCGCATGTCCTACATCGGACTCTAGGACACTCGTATTGTCGATGATTCACATCTCCACAGGTGAAACACGCTCTCTTCATTATGGTGTTGGTTGGTAGTGGGTTAAAACCCCTATCTCTTCTTCCCTGTTGTTGAAACCGCGAATTATTAGCCATATCCCAAGTCCGCTTCTTCTCTTCCTTCAGAGCATTTCCGGTTTTCGACTTTTCCGAGATTCTCTTGCTATGGAGTAGAGCTCCTTCCACAGCTTGAGCTGATTTTACCAACTCATTATAGTTGACATGGCGGGCCGATGCCAATTGTAACGAGATGGTAGAATTCAACCCCTTCATGAATCTCCTACATCTTTCTGCACCCCCTATAACCGATTCTGGGGCATACCTCGAGAGTGAGGTAAACTTCAGTTGGTATGCTTGAACGGTCATACCCCCTTGATACAGCTCCTCGAAACGTCTTCTCATTTCGTCCTTATAAGAATCGGGAAGAAACTGTCGATTAAATAATTCGATGAACTCGTTCCATTCGAAGTTGCTTATCGTAAGTATCTACGATCCCCAACCACCACTTCCGTGCTTCACCCTTTAGGTGAAACTGAGTCATATTCATCCGCTGCTCCCCATTTACTATCCCTGCAGCCGATAAGTATTTCTCCATTTCGTCCACCCATCCCTCAGCTATGGATGGTTCACCTACCCCATCGAAGGTCGGAGCCCCCAATCGGGTGAAGTTAAGCAATCCATTGTTGCTTGAACTCCCAGCTTGTGCATTCTGCACCATCATTTGTACCACCTTCTGAAGATCGGTCATCACTTGGTTAGAGTTTACCGATTCCGGTCCAGGTGCGTATGTCTCCTCTTCTTCCTCATTCACCCCCTCATATACATTCTCAACCTCTACCTCCACCTCGGGTTGATCAAGTGGTGGGGCACCAGTGTTACCTCTTCCACCACGATTTCTTGCAGTCCTTCTTCCTCTAGTTACTCCACTCCCCCTTGGAGCTCTTCTTCCTCTTCCATCTGTCCTACCTCGGGTGGCTGCACCGCTTGATGGTGGTGCGCCCCCGCGTGTAGCTGGTCCCCTTCCACTAGTCCTTGTGGTAATATCCATTACTACATACATTTAAAACAGACACTTTAGTTGTCTTACTTGACACTACTACTCATACATGTATTTTCATACATGATAAATGCTCGGTTTACAAATTAATTACTTTATCAAGCTTTCTAAGGTTCAAAAACATAGCATACTGAAATACGAAGCCAACGCTTCAAGCGGAATCAAATTCGAAGTACAAACGAAGGAGTTATAAACGTTTGAAGTATAACGAGAAGATCGCAAAATTGCCAGAACACGACCGATCGTTTTGGACAAAACGATCGATCGTTTTTTGGTCCAGTGAGGTCTGAAAAATTCGACCGATCGTTTTGACAGACGACCGATCGTTTTTTGGTCCAGTGAGCTCTGAAAAATTCGACCGATCGTTTTGGGGAAACGACCGATCGTTTTTGGTAAAAATCCTTCCAGTGAGGTCAGAAAAAATTCGACCGATCGTTTTGGGAAAACGACCGATTGTTTTTGGTAAAAAACCTTCCAGTGAGGTCAGAAAAAATTCGACCGATCGTTTTGGGAAAACGACCGATCGTTTTTGGTAAAAATCCTTCCAGTGAGGTCCTAAAAAATTCGACCGATCGTTTCTACAGATGACCGATCGTTAAACCACAGAAAATAAAGATTCAAAAACGCAAAATTTCTCAACACTCGTAATATCCTACATGGCATATATCACACAAATAACCCATTTAAGTCCACAAACTTATTACGATCAACATCCATTCGCATAAAATGTACTTTAACAAACATGTTAATAATATGAAAACGCACTACGTAAAATCATCAACTTCACAATTCTCGCACTCTAATAGTTCGCTACTACCAGACATGCAAACTTATACCCCATACACATATAAATCTACACACGCATACAATCAACACAAAAATGCGAGGGATAACCCTTCACGATACGTTATCCTAAAGCACCCGAGCGTCCTCGCATATTCTAGAACTTCACATCGCTAAGGTATTCCTTCACACATACCGACGAGAGGTCTACCCACTAGTTTGGCGAGCCGGGATCAACGAACGTCCTCATTGTCCCCAACTTGCCTCACATGTGGACTTTCCTTACATCAACTACTACAAACTTCTAGCTACATGTCTTAAGCTAAATGCAACCCCCCGTTTTAGAAAAAGTTTTAAGTTTTTGGAAATAGTTTTGTAAAAAGATACGATGGATCTTGGTCCAATAGTTACCCATCTTCCCGTCGTCCCAAAGTATACAAGAACCTAGTTAGCTCTGATACCAACTTGTCACTCCCCAAATTCCATAAACACGGATATCGAGGCATGACCTTTTTAAATAAAAGAAAAGTGAACCTGTTGGTACAAAATTTAAATTTTTAAAAGAAAACACTAACGAGCTAAAGGAACAAGTAAACAATTTAATAAAAGTGTTTGCCAAACGCGGCTACAAGACGAGATAAAATAAACGAATGTAAATTTCCCGTAGGCTACAACCTCAATTATAGAATCTAAATGAAAAGAAAGCGGAAGCCCCAAACCCATGATGTCGCATTGCAACAGCTCTTATCCAAACATGCCAACCTAAGTATTACCTGAAATACAAAACTGTAACGGTGAGTCCCACGCACATACCTAGACGGGACGGCACCACAATTACCGTCACTCCATCCCATAAATGCAAGAACTCACAAACAGCAGCTACGATAATCAACGTATAAAAGAACTAATAATAACATCGGACATAAATTAAATAAACATCTATAGCAAACATGGACCTCTCATGCCACCTACCTCAGTCCGTAAGGTAGGTCATTCCCTATCCCCTCGGCCATCTTCTGTCCCCGGAATTAGGAAGAAACAGAGACCATAGCTAACATAAAAGTAGATTTAAAGTGCGCACTTGGACCTCTCATGCCACTCGTCCCAGTCCGTAAGACGAGTCATTCCCTATCCCCTCGGCCGTCTTCTGTCCCCGGAATTAGGAAGAGACAGAGACCATAGCTAACATAAAAATAAATATAGTGCACACTAGGACCTCTCATGCCACTCGCCCCAGTCCGTAAGACGAGTCATTCCCTATCCCCTCGGCCGTCTTCTGTCCCCAGAATTAGGAAGAAACAGAGACCATTGCTAACATATATATATTAAGTCCTCAGCCAATAATATTATACTATTCAGTTATCAAAAACACAAGGCCTCGGCCAATAATATAAAACCATTCGATTATCCAAACACACATACGTCACTCTAACGTAATTCAACATATAATCATAGGTGCTAGATTCACAACTAGCCAAACGCTATCACACCATAAAATCTCATTCAGACATTTTAATAAACACCTTGTATGCATAAACTACAATTCACCATTATTCAATATAAATTTACCCAATTTCATTAACAACTATATTAACACATAATCGACTCATAAAACATGCAAACCCATCCGTAATCACATTAATTCGAAATTAATATATCTAAGGTCTCAATCTTTACAATTCAATAATGGAATTAAAACTACAACAAATAACCCCAATTAACAAATTAAGAACATAATTAATGTAAAAGGCAACAACCCCCAATTTATAATAAACACAAAATCAAAACCTAACATACACCCTCGTCTAGGCGCAATGGATAACCCCCGTTACCTTAGCGCGTAGAGGAGATGCTTCCGGTAAGAACCCGCTAACGTGGTCTCTACTTCTTCTTCCTAAGCTTTGGAATCTCCCTTTTTCTCTCTTTTCTCTCTTCTATTTGGCTGTTTTTTAGGTTTAAAGAATGAAAAGTGGGCTGATTTGAGGTTTAGAAAAACTGTTTTTAGAAAGTTTGTGGAAGCGAACTATTTGGTCTCCAAAGTTCTAAAAGCTAACTTTTAATCAAAATTATTAATATACTACTCAATAATAACAAATCTTTAGAAACAAATCTATTGGGTCCTTTTTATTAGTAAAAATTAGTAACAGGTTTTTAAAGTAAAGCTTTTTGGAAGAGTTTCGGTTTTTGGCTAAAAATTAGTCGAGTGACCGGTTTTTGGTAAAATTTTGCATAAAACGTTTTTGGATAAATTAAATCATAAATAAAATTACTTATAAAAATACGGGATGTTACAGAAACTATAACAACGCAATAGGCTACTAAATATATAAATAAATACGAAAGGAAATTAAAAGCGGAAACCCCTGTACATAAGTCTCTTCCATTCAATGCAACTTTGGTTTTTCCCTCTACAAGGGTCATCTACACCTACCTGCTCCATATTATAAACAAGTACAATTGTAAGAATTTCTTTAAATTCAAAGCAAAACACGATACTGTTAATATAAAATCTAACAGTATTAGAAAGTGGGCTGTTTTGAGGTTTAGAAAAACTGTTTTTAGAAAGTTTGTGGAAGCGAACTATTTGGTCTCCAAAGTTCTAAAAGCTAACTTTTAATCAAAATTATTAATATACTACTCAATAATAACAAATCTTTAGAAACAAATCTATTGGGTCCTTTTTATTAGTAAAAATTAGTAACAGGTTTTTAAAGTAAAGCTTTTTGGAAGAGTTTCGGTTTTTGGCTAAAAATTAGTCGAGTGACCGGTTTTTGGTAAAATTTTGCATAAAACGTTTTTGGATAAATTAAATCATAAATAAAATTACTTATAAAAATACGGGATGTTACAGAAACTATAACAACGCAATAGGCTACTAAATATATAAATAAATACGAAAGGAAATTAAAAGCGGAAACCCCTGTACATAAGTCTCTTCCATTCAATGCAACTTTGGTTTTTCCCTCTACAAGGGTCATCTACACCTACCTGCTCCATATTATAAACAAGTACAATTGTAAGAATTTCTTTAAATTCAAAGCAAAACACGATACTGTTAATATAAAATCGGTCCCATTGACCAACACCAAATTGAAAAAGTCGCTATAAAAATATTAATATAACAAACAAAAACACACGCCAATAGATGCTAATGCTGTATATCAAAAAAAAATAAACATGTTGCTCGATTCAAATTTACCTCAATAACGTCAAGACCATGTAATCAAATAACTTTAGCCAAGACCCATCGTTGTGTCACCCATATCTTGAACACTTCTAGCCAAGCATATTTTACTTGCTCTCCATCCACACCCGGTACAAGTACAGGTACAATGCACATAGATATGAGGTAAAGGTTATCTTGAGAACAAAAACATGAATGAAAACACATGACACAAGCATAAAGACAACATATACCTACCCATAATATCTATTTATTATATAAAAAAATTATTAACCATGACCCTAAAACCATGTTCCAAGATGAATCACCCATCCCACACAAACATGCCAAAGAAAATCATAACACTCATATCAGCTTTGTTACAAAAATAAGTCCTCTAAGGGGGGTATAAGAAATTTATAGTTCACACTTCTATCACGGCAATAATATGATAAAAACTAAGGCAAAATTTAAATACAGTCATACAAAAGTAGTTGTGAAATACATAATCAATTATCTAATGTCTTTGGTAATCAACCTTTTAACTTTGTTCAAATTTGTTTGATTTTGTTAATACCGTTTTTCATCAATTTCGAATGTTTACATGTAAATAAACGAAGAGCAGGGAGCACACTGAACGTTTTATTCATCTGAGTTGGAAGGAAAAAAACGTCATTTTACGCTTTAAACTAATCTCATCCATGGGCCATAAATAAGAAAAACAAGTACTTTCTAATATATATATATATATATATATATAGATAATACCTAAATTACAATTAAGAAATGAGAAAACAATGAAAGGGATAGACAAGAAGGATAAGGGTTTGATGACGGACGACATAGGTGGTTGGTGGGTGGAGGCGGTAAAAAAAACGGTGAGTTAAGGTTTTGCAGATTTAACAGGGAGCAGAAAGTTGTAAAATAATGTCTGGTCCCTGTAATTTAAACTCAAACTATCTAGCTTCTATAAAATTTATAGGTTCTTTCACCTATATCGTCTACATAAAACATAAATACAAATCAGAGTATATAAAAATAAGGCAACCCTGTACACAAGTCTTGCACATTACAATTTACAAGGTTCAGGAGATATAAGATGGCCCTGTCAACCGACTAATCGCGAACTATAGACCTTCAAAAATAAAAAATAAAAGTGACAGTTTTGGTCAAAACGTTTAATTGGCGATTAGCTGTGACTAATCGGAAAATCGCTGGGTCGGAGGTCACCGACTAATCGCCAACTATGAACTAGTCTCTCATACTTTGAGCAATGCTAGTTTAAGATCAGTGGTTTCCCCCACCAACAATAAATTGATTTTAAGGAATGTGTTTTTTTGAGATAAAGCATCCAGTAAAATAAGGATTTAAACATAAAAAGCATACGCATGAAAAATGCAAATCTAATAATCGAAAGAAAAACCTGTGAAACTTCTTCATACTAAAGGTACGCTAATCCAGCCTCGGCACATTGAATGATAAGTACGAAGAACAGTTCATTTGGTGTACATCTGTAAAACAAAAGAAAGGGGGGCAAAGGAAACACAAAACAACATAACTGATTAAGAAAATGAAAATAGACAGAATAACTACAGCAAAAACTACAATAATAAAAAATATATTAATATAAGGAAATTCACTACACAAATTAAAAAACAAAATAGAGATCAAAGTATATTTTTATATTAATATAAGGAAACCATATTCATTCTAAAAAGTCAATCGACCCATTATTAAGAAAGGAAAAGGAATAGACTGACAAGATTTAGATAAGCTGAAAAGGCTTTTACTTATAATGAAGAATGGAGTTGCAATTAAAAAACCCAAAATCAATTAGTATAAACTACAGAAAGTATCAGATCGAAACATATTCTAATTAACTTTAAAGCAAACAATAACAAGATATTGATTCAAGTTGCAACTAATTAACCCAGATTAATCAGTAAAAATTACTTAGGATCCCCCAAAACCATATTAAATTAATTCATCAACCAGATCGAAACAAATTCTAGTTGCAATTAAATACCCATAAATCAATCAGTAAAAATTTAAGATATTATAATTCAACAGGAAACAGAAACCAGATCAAGATTAATTCAAGTTCAAAAACTAATTGAGATTGTCCAAAATCTAGATCTAATTTAATTTATGGAAACAGTAACCAGATTGAAATCAATTCAAGTTGCAATTGAATTCAGAAAATCGTCTACATTAATAAGGGTTTTCAAAACACTAGATAAATCTAGGAAAAGCCGTTCGAGCATACAAAAACTTTATCAAAAAAATGTGAAAGGCATGTGGGAGAAAATGAGATTGCTAACTACCCAATAATAAACTCTTTCTCTCCAAACCAAAACTTCCTTTTCTTTCTTATTATTCCAGTATATAAAAATTGGAGATTAAGGCGAATCATTGCCTAGAAATATCATTAGTTAATTGATCTAAGTTTAGGCAATTTATTATTTATTACTACATTTTTATTTTAGTCAATTGTTGGTTTTATTAATTTGAAGGGGGAGTCGTTCTATAAAAAGAAACATTTTTTTCCCGAAACCATCCGTTACTAAGATCATATCTCAGAAATGTGTAGAACAGAGTCAACATACAGAAACGGATAAAGAACTAAAAGGACAAAAGTTACATTTAAAAAGCATATCAAGAACTAAAAACAACGAAAACATGAGTACCCCAATCAAATTCCGTTAATACCCAAATGGCTAATTTTACAAAGCCTAAATAACTCTATCCTCTAGAAGTAAAGACAGAAAATAAAAATAGATCAGAAAGTCAACCAAAAATTTAAGTCCGTTGATCCTAAAATGCAAACAAGACGACAACAGACAGAAACCAAGCAATTATACTAAATCAAACATGAATTTGAGGTATGAACCTCCTACCAAGAAAGCTACAATACATCATTCTCAAATTTAAACACACATAAACAATTAAATACAGATTAAATCTGCAAACAATGAAATAAGTTCAGGGACATAAACAGGAAGCAACAATCACTTACATTCATCTGTCTAAAATAAATACTGAAATCCTGTAAAAAGAAGCTATAGTTTCCTCGACCCAATCAACCCACAAATACAAACTCACATCCAATAAAACAACGCAATTTGCAGATATTGCATTTAAGAAACAAGTGAAACAATCTACAATTTTAAAAAAAAATTAGAATAAGTCGGAAAAGCAGGGAAGCGTAAAATGAGATTTACTAACCTGAAAGGAAGGAGAGAGAGAGATTAAGAAATTACTCGTCAGACGAATTATTAATTATGGCGTATGGAAGTAAGGGGCAAATCCTCCGATTAGGGTTTCTGTAGATGACAGAGAGAGGGAAGGATGCTTAACACCATTACGGCCAAGTAGCCTTCGTAGCGATGGCAATGTATGTAAATATGTATGTGTAATATATACAAAGAGGGGAAGAGGACCACTATTTATGCAGGCTGCAGACCGGCGGTGGCGTAAATATGAACTATTTCTCATATTTACGCCACCGCCGGTCTATTAAAGGGGAATATGTACTAGTTCTCGTATTTACACCATCAGTAAGGGGTATAAGCTGTAAACTTTCCAAGATAATTTTACAACCGACTTAATTAATCCCTCCTACATTCCGACATCTATTAAAACTTAATATTAAAAATAAAGGTGAATTTGAAGAAGAAAAACTAGTACATGCATCAATTCCAAATCGATCTACTCATCCAATTTATTTTTCTTCAATTTGAACAGGAAAAGAAGAGATTAGTTTGAGCAAATATTCACAACCATTCACGGTGACAGTTGATTGCTAGTTGTAAAATCATATACCCAATTTAAGATACCCATGACATTTTTGTTTTCAACAGCCCAAACAAAACAACTTCAGCGGACAGACGGAATTAGAAAAAAGGTTATTAATTTGTTATACGATACCTGCAGAACGTCTTGCCTATCCAGAGTCCCGACGTCATCTTCCCCACCATATTATTCCACGTATCACATCATGACCACATCAACACGCTAGCATACCATCGCAAATGAAGTGCATATCCCACCAATGCATTATTGACAAGTGAACCTCTCATGGCAACCCACAGCTTTGAATTTGAAGGTAGAAAAAGCTTGTTAAACAATGATAGTTTACTCTAAAAATTTATGTTACGAGAAGAACTGTATAGAAAACACAAGTTGGAGAAAGAAAAAAGAGTATGATCTACAAGAATGAAAAAAAAACTTTCAGTTGCCTGTCTTTCCCCGAGAAGAATTTTTCAATTTTTTGACCAAAATTAATGATTCCAATGGTCATCTTTGATACGTACAAATAGGATTCAATTTTTTTATGGAACTTCGAAGAATCTTGTCAAAAAGGTCAATGGAGATGTAAAATAAGATCTTTTAAAAAGTCTGCAACTTTGA